>CM043016.1:177088781-177118630 GCA_023690525.1 Holotrichia oblita
ATGAGTTCTGCATCAAAACAACGAGCAAACTTAATTTGCCTAAGTAATTTCATATACCACATTCAGACAGGGTACACACAGTACCAGACATCCCATGTTTCATATTATGTACATTATATGTATACAAACACATGCATGTCGTACATTCACAGACGAAGACGTTAAAGTCAAGCGAACGTGACATAAATGAAAACATATTCAGTTATAAAGACTTCCACGTTGCATATTAGTGAATGCACTTAACCTAATTTACATTGAACGCAACTTGAGCTGAGGTTTTTTAATTTCTTTTAGTGGATCTTTTTCATAAAATTCCAATCATTATTATCATCTTTATTTAATCGTCTACCAACATTTTAAAAATTATAAAATATACATTTCAAAAATCTAACTATTACTGGGTATCACCTCAAAATGTCAATTAATTAAAATTCTGCTCTCTTATATTTTGTTTCAGAAGCAGTGTCCTACTAATACAGTAATCCTTACTGAAATTTTGTAATCTCTTGTCTTCAGTTCTAATTAATACTAATTCGAGTAGAAGTTTCAATATTGTGTTCGTTTCGTGCTCATACTTTACAAAAACCTTAACAGTACCTTGGTTGTAACAGGGGTTACGAGAAAACTCTAACAAGTTGAAACAACCTGTATCCTTTTTCGCATCTGCCAAGCTTTCGTGAGACTTTTATTCACTTCATCGGGGCTAGTGGTTGGAGTTTGGTGAAGATCGCAAATCCAATTTAAACATGTATAAGGTTACTCATCTATACAATATATAATATTACTCAAAGTTACACAGCAGAAAGACGTTGAAAAATCACAATCGAAATTCGAAGATTAAAATGGTAAAAAACGTCAAAAAGACAACACTCTCAATTTCAATTTACAGTCTTAAAAAACAATCATCATGTTAATACATCGTCTTAAATTACACACGTGTAGTAAAATTGTAGGTTAACAGTACCATGGGAGCGCGTTTAGGCCCTATAGCCTAATAGCCATTCATTTTCATCTCTTGGCCCTTTGATCCCTAAGCACCCATCTTACCGCTGTGATGTACTGGCAGCTTGTCGAGGCTCCTATGGCAACCTAACACGATTTTGGAGTCAAAATTGATAGTCTGTCGTGACCTAAGGAAGAGCTTAGCTGTCAAATTGGATTTAAGCCAATTCATTGTTATGCAAGGACTTCAAAATTCATTTCACACAAGTTTGGATGGCGACTACCTCAACTTAAAAGTGGAGGGAAAGTTCTCTAAACTGATCCGGTTGTCTCTAATTACTACATTGAATTCTTCAGTGAAATTTAAGCCGAACAGAATCTTGTCCACCCTCATATAGACACCTCTTTATTGTAGCTAGTTGGTAGTGGTGCTGTAGGTTGCTCTTAACAATAATACTTACTGTAGCACCCATGAATAGCCCCGTGATGCCTGATCAAACAATTTCCTAAATCCTTATCATCTTTGCTGTATATCTTGAACTAGCTTTATGTCACCAGATTAGCAAGTGCTTGTTATTAGTAGATGTGAATGTTATATGAATATCTGATTTTCTTACATTCGTATTTTATTGTCTGCCTTAAGCTGCTTATGTGTAATATACTCGTAGTATGACTTGATTTTGTACCTTCATAGAATGGAAGGAACCAGTAGATGGAGGACGATTACATAGATTGTGACAGTTACAAAGCTATATAGAAGAAGGGAATAAGCAACCGAAAGACACCATTGAAAACATTGTCATAGTTTATTTTATTTAAAACAGATACTTGAAATGATTCAAAGGAATTGAATAACATTAATGGAGAGCGTAATCAAAATACATGGCAGAGAATAATATAAGATCAAACAGTAACAAGCCATAACCTAATAACATAGTATTGACACTAGTTGAAATCAGCAATTTTCTAAAAACAACAACAAGCAGAAGAAAGAGAAAAAATTGGTATGGTAATTAATATAAACGAGTGTAAAATAATATACAAGAACAAAGGAGAAGACGACGAAACAGAAAAAGGAACTTGACATTTTAGTCATTTAATGCTAATTGCTGTTATCTTCAGGTACTCATAATATACACGAAACTTTATCGAATGTACTTAGTAGGTGCTTCAATCCTGGGAGATATGTACAATGGATATGTTAAAATCTTTAATAATATCTGTGTATTCCACAAAGCCACTGCAAAGAGAAGTTGTTGTGTTCGGCGATAAAGCAGCCCTCGATGCGGCGCGACATTCTACCATTGTTTAATTAGACAGCTAACACGACGGTAGTGCTTCTCGCTGTGTACACCGCCACCAGAGAATGGTGTTGTACATGTTTGTCCGTCCGTCTATTATTCATGAAGATATCCACTCTCGCACGCTGATTTTGCATAACAACAGTAGAGAAGGAGGTGTACGAGGGAGAAGCGGCAAACTCCTCTCGCACACTGTGTATATTTGTGTATGCAAGATTGCGCTGGTAGTTGTCGAGATCGTGTGTGTGTGTGTGTGTGCGTGTCGCCCAAACTTGGACGCTCGAAGTTATTGGTTCTGTTCTACTGGTGTTGTTTTGTTAGGCTAAGATTTCTAGTTGAATTAAGTTTCGGGTGTTCTGTTTAACCGGAATATGCTTACTTCATGACATGTATATAGTACACATATCTAACTAGAACGGATATCCTATGCAAATACGCGACGAGACAAAGTTTACCTTATTAGTATAGCATAAGGGGAACCATGAGCATCTTAGTGTTGAAGTTCTAAGTTTTCAAGTAATAGAAACCAATTATCTGATATGATGAAACAATAGAATGTAACGATTCAAATCCATTAGAGCATAATATGAGATTGTGCTATAATATGGCCAAGAAGTCTAGAGCAAACAATGAGTAGTATGCAGGCAAATTAATTTATATTAAAGGAAACAGTAATAGCAGAAAGAAGGTTTAGATAACGTTATAACGAAAAGCAGACAAACACAGATACGATGCTAAGCAATGAAACTACCGTAATACCATTGCTAATATTACTTCTAACACTATGCATATTTTAGACACAACAATGTATTAACTGTGTTCATAATTTCCGTACACCTAGACCGCGGAAGAGATCATTGTTGCCAGACTAATCTTAGTTGTAAGGTTTTAAAGGCTAGATATTATTTTAAAAATTATATTTGATCGTCATTGATACCTACAGCCTGTCCACCAAGAACGTCGCGGCTATTTTTAATAGAAAAGTAAGTCGAAAACCACAAGTTTATGCAGTAGTGAGAACTACATAAAAATTACTACGCACCCTATTAATAAGAAGTCCTTTAGTCGCCCCCGTTACTGATAATTGCCTCACACAGAATTTAGGCAAACTTTCCACCAACTTTTCAGCGTAAGAAATACAGTTGGAAGAGACTTCCATAAAGTCTTGCAAATTTGTTGTGTCCCAATTCAATCTCGCATATTTTCAAGAACATTCCCACACATAACAGCTTCGGATTCGATGTTCTTACGATCCGCGTGCAATGTCCGATTATGGCCAAAGAAGCACAAGATAAATTGTGTGAGTTATGATCTTGCTAATTATTACTTCTAAAATATGCATATTTTAGACGACACCAATGTAATAACTGATGTTCATAACAAAATTCCGTAACCTAGACCACGGAAAATGTATGTTTGTTGCCAATTTACGTAATCAAACATTGATTTCTAGACCACTAAAATTGCTTTCAATCAATTCCAGATGTGATGGCCTCAACTTGCAAACCTAGAGTAGTATCTTATCAAGTCGGTGGTCTTGTTCCTTTAAAACCAATTGGTGCTCTTCCAGTTTATCTTCAGTTGTTGGTTATTCAAGAGAAAATATCCCAACTGAATACATTCTAGCTTATCTAGTCTCTTTAGTTAGTCATAGTCTACATTTTACAGAATAACATCAATAGAATTTTTGATGATAAACGAACTTTTGAACTTCGTGTACTACCCAAACAAATCACAGTCATCAAAGTATAATATCATTGAAAGTGTTGTCGAAGAGAATTTTTGTACAATTCAATTCAATCTTTACATAATTTTCAAGGAAGTACCCAGAAGAGACAGATGGATTCGAATTCTTAATGAAACGCGTGGCCATTCTAATATTGCGAAGAAGCTGCAAAGGAAAAATTAATACCAAGTTAAACAAGAAGTATTAGAACAGGGACAGGAAAATATAGCCGACGTAAAGAAATTGATTTATAACAAAATTGAATTTAGACCAGCTGAATGTATGTTTGAAAGAATTTACGTAACGCTTAACAATGTTGTCGTTTAATAGTGAAACATACGTCTTTCTATCAAGTCCAGAATAGGTTGATAATGCCTCAATCGATTCAAAAATACGCTATGCAGTCCCATATTGTAATGGATATGTTGCTGGAACAATAATCATCCAACCAATTCGAAAACATGTGATGTGTTGTGAATACGTTAGAGAAAATAATTACGACAAGGATAATGATAATGGTCCCTGTTGGACAATATGCTGCAAAATATCCGGCTTTCAAAGTTACCATCAAATTTCTTGTTATTTTAGCTCGTGTAGCAGCAGCAGTGCAATTGAAGTAACGCCATTGTAGACAAAATCAAAAAGATTTCTTTTGAACATTAAATTTTATATATTTTTTAAACTCAGTTTTAACATTAGCAATTAGAGATTATGTATAAATAAAATATGAATGGTTTGAATATTTTTGTATTTTTTTTGTTTTGTTTATTGAGGCTTAGTCTAGATGAGAAGAAAGAAACAAAAAAATAATAACGGCGATGAAGTACATTAAAGAGTTGCTGATGAGGTACAATTACTAACACTAATAGTAACCCTCAGTAGAACTAAATGGGCCAAAAAATTTATATATAGATAATCTAACCCTCTTCTACCCGAAGGTGTACGGTCTATGTCCATTCTGCTATTTTTCAGTTTCCGTAAATAAAACTTCTCCACTTCTTTTTGTTCTTCGCTTAACCTCTTGCTTGGTGTCCAACTGATCCCTCTGTCCGTCCAAAATTTTCCCACACTACCGTCCCACGTTTTCCTTGGTCGTCCCTTGAATCTCTTCTCGTGTCTCCTTGCTTCCCATACTTGTTTAACGGGTCTCTCGTTATCTAGTTAATTGTGTTAATTTTAAAGTAGAGGTTGCACATTTAGATGTTTTCTTATCTCAGTATTCCTTATCCGATGTCTTCTAGTAACACCAACTACCTCGTAAAGAATCTCCCATCTCCACAGATTGGAGTTTGCTCTTCATGTTCGTTTCACATCCGTACATGAGGATTGACAAAAATACAGTTCTATATGCCGTTAGCTTTGTCACCATTATTTTTGTTTTTCCTCATTAATTTTCATGTTATTTTCTTGCAGTAATTCTTTCCAGATTTCTAGATTTCTTTGCGGGTCCCTTTCATTTGTTACAGACACTACCAAATCATTCGCGAAGGCACATTCTCTCAGATACACGTGACATATGTGACGGTGTCCAACGTACAGATTTGTCATTTTCCTCTAGATTTCTTTAGCACGTCATCCAGGACCAAATTAAAAGTGTTGGGCTTAATACTCCTCCTTGTCTTAGATCACTATTTACTCTGAATTCTTTTGATTGCATGTCGTCAGTTCTAACATACGTTTTACTCTCTTCATGGAGGCTCATTATTGCGACTACCAGTTTGTCGTCTACATTTCTGTTGTCCAGAATTCTTCGCACTTTTAATCTCTGGATTCGATCGAAACCTTTCTCCAAGTCGATGAAAGCCTAGTATGATTCGATATTTCTTCCTAAGGACTTTTCAGCGATTTGTTTGAGTGTAAAACTGTGATTCTGAATCCACTCTGCGACTGCTCTAGGAGTTTATCTGTTCGGTTTTTTAATTTCTTTTCAAGAATGCGTTCGTAAACCTCGGACGGTATGCTCAACAGTATTATGCCTCTATAGTTTTTACACTCCTTTCTGTCCCCCTTCTTAAAAATCGGTACTATAATGCCAGTTTACCACACCAATGGTACTTGTCCTTGCTTTATTAAATTTATAACAATTTAATAAAGTAACAGACAAAAACATATACACAAGATATTTGTGGTCAAATTAATTAATTGATAGTAAATTAAAGAGCATGCTAACACTTTGAGAATGAAGCAATTTCTGCTAAATTAATGCAAGACAGCAATGACCTAAAAAATCTGTGTTCGACTATACAGTTTGACTAGGCAGTGTAACAGATATATAAATAGAAGATGAGACGCATTGATAAAGCTTCTAACAATGTCAGAAAAATGGAAGAAATTTAATAACACACTTGACATAGAAAACAAAAACTTTAAATCTATAAGACTCAATATTGACATGGTACTCCACAAGGGTGTACTTCTGGAAGACAGAATTCATGAGATAACAATATACAGGGTTTTCAAACTTAAGTCGGCACTATTGCTAACTTTGTTATTATTGGAGCTACAAAGTTGGTTAAATAGGCAAACTAGTGTAGTTTTTCAAGAAAATTACAATGGCATTTAAAAAAAAATAATTGACGTACTGGGTCACGTGATATTGTGAAAAATGTAATTTTTTTAAATGGGACACCCAGTGTACAGTTCGCACGGTCGACAGAAAATTTAATTCTGAACAAAAACTTTCCTATGAACTTTTATCCTAAAGTCAAGAGTTATTGATGATTTTTAAAATTTGCCAAGGTGGCTGTTATTTCATAAACAAAATTCGATTGTTTTGCAAATGTCATCAACATTGAAATATTGCATTAAACCTCTGTCAGTAAGCAATTAACATTTTGTGTTTATTGATGAAAAAATGCCTTTCACGCATTTAGAAAAATGTGATATGATGGAATGTTACATCGTTTGTAATAAAAATTCCCTGCAAGCTCGTGAACGTTACGGTGTTTTATTTCCTACGCGCAACTTGCCAGATCGAAGGTACTTTTTACTTTTGTACCGTAAGTTGAAAATGAAAATGTGTTCAAAAAAAATAGAACCAAAAAACAATTTATAATAAGTGAAGCAACTGAAATTAACGTCTTAGCTTTCTTTGAAGCTAATCCTAATAATGCAATTAATGATTTAGAAGTGGACTATCTTTGGGAACTATTCACAATATTCTAAAAAAACATAAGTTTATGCCGTTCAGATACAGACCTATTCAGACGCTGGTACCGGGAGATCAAGAAAGACAGACTCAGTTTTGTCAGTGGTACATTAATCAAGTTAGACTTAACCATAATTTTTGGCGTTTGGTTCTTTGGAGTGACGAATCAAATTTCTCCAACAGGGGTATGTATAACAGGAAGAACAGCCACTATTGGAGTCGAGAAAACCCGATGCTTTTCCGTCCTTGTAATCCGCAGAGACGCTTTAGTGTTAATGTTTGTGTGGCTTGATTGATTCAAGAATTGTAGGCCCCGTATTTTATCAAGGTGCATTAACTGGCGAGAGGTATGTCGAAATGTTAACCGCTACCCTTGGAGAATTCTTGGATGACCTGAATTTAATGGATAGACAACAGATATTCTTTCAACAAGATGGCGCTCCTGCCCATAATGTTCGCCAAATTCATAACTTATTACATGACCTTTTTGATGGCCGATATCTATCAACTAACGGGCCTATTCGTATGCCTCCCCGATCACCGGACATAACACCTTTGGATTTCTTCTTTTGGGGATTTGTGAAAAGTGCAGTGTATGAAAGACGGTATGATACTCTTGAAGATCTCCAGCAAAGAATCAGCCATGCTATTAATAATATTGATGGTAGAATCATTGCTAAGGCTACTAGAAGCGTTAACAGGCGGGTTCAAAAGTGCTTGGTGCAAGAGGGTGATGTTTTTGAGCATCTGCTCTGAATTTAAAATTTCTTGTTTTTTTTATTTTCGAAACTAATAAAATAACTTAAAATAAACAATACTGTTTTTAGTTTCTGTAAAAACAATCATCAATAACTCTGTTATTATTGACTTTAGGATAAAAGTTCATAGGAAAGTTTTTGTTCAGAATTAAATTTTCTGTCGACCGTGAGAACTGTATACTGGGTGTCCCACTTAAAAAAATTACGTTTTTGACAATATCACGTGACCCAGTACGTCAATTATTTTTTTTTAAATGCCATTGTAATTTGCTTGAAAAACTACATTAGTTTGCCTATTTAACCAACTTTGTAGCTCCAATAATAACAAAGTTAGCAATAGGGCCGACTTAAGTTTGAAAACCCTGTATATCTCTATATCTCGTCTAAATTGCTCAAAGAAACTGCAGCTAAGTCTATTATCCATTTATTAAATCTGAAAATTTCTTACTGTATTATACTGATCTTATAATGTAAAAAGGAATGAAAATAGGTAGATAGTAGATAGCACAATTTTCATAATAGCAATAATAAAATGTAACATGTACATATATCTTTCTTTATTCGACATAAAATGTTGTGAAAATGCCAGCTATTAAATATAATGTCCGCTTTTACATTGAAATCTTGATTTTCCAGAAAAAAAGAACTCATGAATTCGGGTAATTACAACAGAGAGATGATTAACTTAAAGGCAGCACTATCATTAGTGTCATCTGATCACTACATAAAACGAATTACTTCCTGTTGTCTACAAGCAATCTTACGAACATAATATTCCCTACCGTGCAACGTCCAAATAATAACACATGTACTTATTTTCGAATAAAAACTCACGCAATTACTCAATCTATCAACTCTTTTTCATGAAAAGGAAATTGCTTAGGAAACATAAAATGACGGGTATATGTATGTATGTATATACATATGAATTCGTTCACAATGAGATAGTCTTCAACGAAATAAATTTAAAATACTTCCCATCGATCTAGCGATAGTCGCAGATGATATTTTGTAGGAGATATTATCGGCGGATTCTCGACAAAATTGTCAAGATTGACGAGGCACGATGAAGTCGCCGAGATACATCGGCGAACCGAATCCCTGGGATGACGGCGGTCCGCACAGCCGTCAGCAAATACATCATATTTAAAGAGCTCTATAGCACCGAAAATTACGGTATGGATGTTATCACTGATGGTCCTCCGCCCGGACAATCGCGTGCTGTGCTGTCATCGTACTAACGTCAAAAACAGATGTTCCCGCAAAATTGAATAGAAAACCATCATCGCGAATATTGATGTATGTATAGGGGTAGGTAGTACATTCATACGTGGGTATAATTACAACGTATCACATCCATTATTTAAAACGAAAAATTACAACAGAACGTAATTAATGAATTGAAATAGCTACTTCCCAATGAATATTTGAATATGTTCATAAAAACACGGCAATTTCATTAAAAGAAATAACAGCAACTCGATGTAGTTTTTATTTTCAGTCTATTAACAACTTTTCTAGCGTAGTTAGTAATTCTTTAATATTTATAAGAATTTTTTAACATGCGTTACAGTTGCTAAATGCGATTGAACATGACAAACTTGTTCTAAAAAAGCAGCTAATGTGATTGAAATGCTACAAATCGATCAGACTTGTTTTGAGCTGTTTCTGATCCATTTTCAACCTATCTCCGACCTCTTTGTTCCCCCTTAGTTCTGCTTCGAACTAGTATACGTAAGCAGGTTATATATATAAGTATCTTTGCAAAGGAGAGTAAGCTAAATGTAGTAGATAGATACTAAAGTAAACTACTTCCAAATCTTTTTCTGTTATCCTCTAAAAGATATCTTATGTTCAGGTGATTGAAGACTTGCTTCATAGTAACTACGACAACGTTGCAACAAGTAGAAATTTTTGTACTGCTTACAGCAAGGGTGCTACTATGAACAATCTTGCAGCCTGCTAACGACCCGTCGAAGTGAAGCAGATCTCAACATCCCACAAAAACCAACTAATTCAAGTTATTAAGAGGGGTTAATAGCCGCAGTGGTCGGGCGGCTGACTATCGTTGTGGCGGAACTATAGGAACCGGGTTTCAGTTCTCCGACAGGATGGTGACAGAATTGGCGACGAGAATTGGCATTCGATCGACTTACCATTCGCTATTGGGAGAAAAGCGATTTACATCGCTGCATTATAAAAGGCTCTCACAAAGCCATTTAAACACAATTATCCAAATACAAAAACTACACCGCGAGAGTTGCTGTGTTAGGCAAACAAGCAATACAGTTTAAGAAGTCACTGCAACTAAGCAGCCACCACACAATAAAAAATAACAAGAATGCTGCAATCATAAGGAGACAGTTATTTCTCTTATAAACCCTGATAGGAAAAGAGGAGATAAACAGATTAATAAATAAGAAGATAAATAATATATAATTGTAAAATAGAAACTCACTCGACCAAAGAAGAACATAAAAGCAACGACTTTGATGATGACAATGATGTCGAGTGTAAGCCTTGTGGCTGTTTATACAGGGTCCGGCAGAATAATCTCCCACATTTTGCACCGCCACTGTGCCCGCGCCACTGAAGCGATGGGATTGGTAGCGCATGCCTTGCCATTTTAGTTGTCATCATGATTTGGACGGGCGAACATCGTGCTGTCATTATCGAAACATTTTTGAAAAATGGATGTGTGATTACAACGCAACGAACTTTTCGTACTCACTTCGCACTGGGTAGACATGCTCCGGTTCCAGATCGCAAAAGAATACTGCTTTGGGTTTCGAATTTTAGAGCCACAGGTTCAGCCTTAAAAAGAAAACCAACCGGTAGGCCCAGAAGTGTTCGGACACCTGCAAATGTTGCAGCTATTGAAGAAGCTGTGGAACGATCTCCTACTCGTTCA
Source organism: Holotrichia oblita (assembly GCA_023690525.1). Classification (NCBI taxonomy): domain Eukaryota; kingdom Metazoa; phylum Arthropoda; class Insecta; order Coleoptera; family Scarabaeidae; genus Holotrichia; species Holotrichia oblita. The sequence goes on from CM043016.1 coordinate 177,099,568, forward strand.
GCTGCTAAACATGCAGCTGCTTTGCGTTTATCAGATCGTTCGCTGCGAAGAATTTTACACGCAGACCTACACTTCCACCCATACAAAATGATGATCGCACGAGAGCTGAGTGAACGAGACTGGAAAAATCGTAGAGCATGTTGCAACGATATTCTTCAAAACATCCCACAAAATGGACTTCTAATAACCAGCGACGAAGCCCATTTCCATTTATCCGGCTGTGTGAACAAGCAAAATTTTCGTTATTGGGCACGAGAAAATCCGCAGCAGCTCCATGAAAGGCCACTTCACAGCCCACACGTTACTGTTTGGTGTGCTGTTGGGTCATTTGGCGTTTGGGGTCCCTATTTTTTTGAAGAGGCAGGCGTTACTGTTACCGTAACCGCCGATCGGTATATCGACATGCTACGTAACAGGATGGCGCTACGGCTCATACGGCCAAAAGGTCCATGAACGTTTTGAGGGAGATGTTCCCAGGACACGTAATCTCATTACGTGGAGACGTTGGGTGGCCTGCGCGTTCACCCGATCTTGCCCCATGCGACTTTTTCCTTTGGGGCTACCTGAAAGCGAAGGTCTTTGAACACCATCCCCGAACCATTGACGAATTAAAAGCAGCAATACGTCTAGAAATTGCAGGAATATCGCCTCAAATGACTGCTCGAGTAATGGAAACGTTCAAAAATCACCTTCGAGTATGTATCGAAAACAATGGTCGCCACTTGAAATCTGTAATTTTCAAAACTTAATGAAAACCAATGGCAAACTATTCATTTCCATTTAATAAAAAAAAAATTTAAACAACATTTACAATGTTTCCAGAGAGAGATATGCAGCAATGCCGTTGAATAGCATTCAGGCTACACTAATGTAAAGACTACTTTACTGAAAATCAAAAAGGACATTTGTAATTCCGTAATAATTTGCAAATATTTTGGCTCAGAGTTAAGTTAAAGTCGGTTCATACCTTTATTTATCCTATATATACAGAGTAGCCAATCGAAAACGAAACACACAAACATGATCACTGACAGGGTGGTTTTTTGAACGAAAATGCCGAAAGACCTAAAATATCTTCTGTAGAGAGACACATGTGCATTATAAATTTAACATCCTAGCTGTATTCACCTTACCAGGCGGCCTACTCTTCCGCTTATCGTCATAGAGAACGGGGGCCGAGTGATACCTCATTGGAAAGGCAATTAAATTCCAATGCAAAACCAAAATACTTTCTTTTATTTGTGTATCTTTCTGTAACAAAGAAATAAATGTTAAATAAACGTTTTTCCTCGTGTTATTGCCCACGGTTTGAGTTAATTCTAACTAATATAGTGTCGTTGTAAAGAGAACTTAATTGCCTTCCAAATGAGGTATCACTCGACGCTTGTTCCAGACGTTAATAAGAGAAGAGAGATACAGGCAAGAGGTTAAGTTTATAACGCGCATATGCCTCTGCATAAAATAAATTTGATGTTTTTGCGCATTTATTTAAGAAGAAGCACTGGTTCCACCACAACAAAACTACAGTAATATAGGGTGGTCCTTAAGTTCATCGAGAAATTTTAAGGTACGATTCCTTAGGAAGTTTCGTGAAAAAAGTTCCGATAAACATATGTCCTAAAGTGCTCCGTTGTAGAGATACAGGCTGATTTATTTGGCACAAAAAAAAATTATTTAAAAAATTTAAGAAACGGTTACAATAAACCCTAAAGGAACTGTTGAAAATGACCACCAACAGCTAATATGCAGGCTTCTATCCTCCTGTTCAATTACATACTCACACGCTGAAAAAGTCCGGGAGTGTTTCGAATTGTTTCCCATCCAACAATTATGCGATTTCTAAGGTCATCGAGATCTTGAATTGGCGTAGTATAAACAAGAGATGTTAAATGTCCTCACAAAGAAAACTATAGAGGGTTCAAATCAGGTAACCTTGGAGGCGACGGCTGTCGGTAAATACGCCTTGCTTTATAACTATTTGCATTTGCTAGACCGTACACAAAATGCATATCTGCCATTTCAGCATTTGTATAGTTCATCATAATTACAAACAACATCATAATTAAAAATTGTAGGTACGAACTTTCAAATTAATTAATGTTTGACAATACTTATGACAGCTATGTACGAGGGAGCGTTTTTATATTCGCGGAATGGGGGATAAGGGGTGGAAATAAAAAAACCAAATTATTTTTCTTTTTCAATATATTCACCTGCAAGACGGATACATTTTTCACATCTTTCAATTAATTTATTTATACCCTCATAAAAAAATGATTACTCTTTATCTGCAAAATAGGCCGAAACTGCCTCCTCGACTTCATCATCGGCAGTAAATTTTTTACCCCGCAGCTCTTTATTCATTTTCGCAAACAGGTAATAATCACTCGGGGCCAGGTCTGGGCTGTAGGGTGGGTGATTCACAATTTCGAAGCCCACCTTATGCAGGGCACCTAACGCAACGCGGCTCTTGTGGACGGGCGCGTTGTCGTGCAAAAGCAGCACACCTTTCGTCAATTTTCCCCATCTCTTTAATGACTTCTTTTAGTCGCTCTAATATTGAAGCGTAATATTCTCCGGTTATAGAAACACCTTTATCTTTATAATCAATCAACAATATTCCTTCCGAGTCCCAAAATACCGTTGCCATGAGTTTCCCAGCTGATTGTGACACTTTAAATTTCTTGGGAGGTGCTGTGCCCTTTTTATGCCACTGCATGGAGTCTTGTTTGGACTCAGGTTCATAATGATTAGACAACAATACAAACAGTAACAATTCGACTCAATACACCATCCTTGTCTTCATTACAGAGGTTCAAAAATGCACGCGAACACTCTACGCGCTGTTGTTTTTGCGGCGGCGTGAGCATTCTCGGCACCCATCTTGCGCTGACCTTAGACATGCCGAGATGATCGTGTAGGATTTTAAAAGTTGTTCCTTCTTTAGTCGAGCATCTTTGAGTACAATTTTTTCAACTTTTTGGATAAGTCTTCAAGGGATTCCCTTCCTTGTTTAAATAAAGTATGCCACTTGTACACCATGGTTTTTCCTGGACAAGAGTCGCCGTAAACCAATGACATCTCATTCATTATGGTCGCGACTGATTTTCCTTGCCTGGTAAGGAACTTTATAACGGCACGATATTCGATTTTCTCCATATTTCACTTTTCACTCCTGATTATGTTACTTGGTTGACGATAGCTCAAAGACTAACTGTCTAACCGTGATCTTCTTTCGCTTTTCTAGGGCCGAACGGTGATTCTTAAGCCCTGTATTCGTCTTGGAAAGCCTCCTCTAGGCTGGATGGTTGTAATAGGGAAGGGTCGTCGCTGTCCATATGAGACCGAGTTTCCGAGTCACATGGTCCTCCTAAGCGAGATCTTCATCTTCGATGGCTAGGGCTCTTCTAACCATCACCCTAGGTGGGGGCCTATCTAGGTCGAGTTCGATGAGCCTGCTCAGCAGCGGATTGTCTGATCTCGCAATTCTCTCTTTGGTCTTCGTTGCTAGGCTTGTCAGGTGCTGTTTCATGGTTGGTACCCCCAGATCTTCACGGAGTTGTATGTTTCGGACAAACCATGGTGCCCCAGTCATCAGTCTCAGAACCCGATTTTGAAGTGTCTCCAGCCTTTTGAGGTGCGTCTTCGCCATGCTTGAAATAGGTAGGGCAGCGTAACTAACAATTGGTCGAAGAAACGTGTAGTATATAAGAACCTTGATTTTCAGAGACAGACTACTTCTGGAACAAAGCAGCGGATACAGGAAATTTTTGCCGCATCGAATTTCTCCACGATTCTAGATACATGCAGACGTAGCGTAAAGCGTGAATCCAAAATGACTCCCAGATAGAGGACCGAAGGGCTCCAGGGAGTCTGAAGTCATCTACGAAAATATTTTCGGGTGGAGGTCGTAGCCTATTTGTAAATCGAACTGCTACACACTTTGATTCGTTTATTTTCAGACGCCACCTGGAAGCCCAGGCTAGTATTTTGTCCAGCGACTGCTGGAGTCTGCGGCACAAGATGTTCTCGTCCCTATCTGAGGTGTACAAAGCCGTGTCATCGGCGTATATCGCCAGGTCAACCCCGAGCGATTCCGGCATGTCTGACATGTATATGATAAATAAGCTGGGTGCGAGGAGGGAACCCTGCGGCACACCCGCCGCTATAGGTCTACTAGAAGAGAGACTGTCCTCATGACGTGCAGAAAAAGTCCTACTATCGAGGTAAGATTCGATCACCCTTATTAAGTTTGGGTTAATACCCTTCATTAACATTTTATTAAGCAAGCCCCATGCCAAACGGTGTCAAATGCTCTCGCAATGTCGAGGAAGACCGCGCCCAATGTTCTTCGTTGCTCAAGGGAATCTCTGATTGCTTCCGTCAGGCGGAAGAGTTGAAGTTCCGTCGAGTGAGCTTCGCGGAAGCCGAACTGTTCGTTATGAACGAGCTTCTTTAGAAAGAATTCCTCCTTGAGTCGGGCCAAGATAACTGCTTCCACCACTTTAGCGAGGCATGATATTAGTGAAATGGGCCTATAGTTTTGTGGGAACAATGGATCTTTGTTGGGTTTTAGGATGGATACCACAACAGCATGTTTCCACATCTCCGAAATATCCCAGGCGCAAGACGGCGTTGGTGATTTGGACCAGATCAGTAAGTATATTGACAGCGAGCTGCTTAAGGGCCATATTAGTTATGGAGTCCTTTCCAGGGGCTTTACCATTTTTTAGAATCTTAATAATTTGGGTAATCTCCTCGAGGGAGGTAGGGGCAATATCTTCTCCCTCCAACTAAGTGTCTAATAGCAATGAAACTTCGTATTGATACTAATTATGAGTCGCTGCACAGGCCACGGCCCCAATGCGCCTAATCACCCCCCTACAACCCGCTCACTCCGCGAATATAAAAACGCTCCCTCGTAAGTACAAAATAGAACAATGTTAGGATAGTAAGAAGTGGTAATTGTGATGACTCCACGTGAACGATCTCTCCTGAAATCATTTCTGTACCAATTTTAACTTCAATTCATCTATCGTTTTCAGTAAACCTTTAAAGCTTATTCGAAAAAATTGATATATATGTATGATTATAAAATTAATAACTATCACTGAAGTTAAAGTACTTCACTTGCAACAAATATTATTGAGGGTTACAGTAAACATACTAAATTGTTATAGCCGAACAACCATAGTTTATTATTCTTGTCTAATTCCTTCGAGAAACACTTAGCTTAATGTTTGACCCTTTCCATTGCTCTACTCCCAACATTCCCGGGCTCCCGTTCACGCGAAAGTACATTAGCGTCGACTAAGCGTTCGGAATTAGGTAATGGTCACGCTGTAATTCACGAATTTGTTCGCCTTTGATATACGGCCGGGTGAGCTGCTCGCAAATAGCGACGCAGTTAGTGTATTGCCGTCGGAGACGCGGGTCAGGACATTTGCTGCCATACTCGACGTAGCTTTGCTACGCTAACAGAAGCACAAGGGGCACTGACGATGGAAGTGGTAGTAGGCGAGTCCGGAATGATTTATTAGGAGTGCCATTAATTGAGAATGCCTCTCTAAGATCCCTTATACCCGTGGAACCTCTCTCTAGGTTCTCTTGATCCTGCCAAGTATAGTCACCTCGTTTCTCAATAGAAAAGGTAGGTATATCCCTTTCCATCATGTTGCTCCAGTTCAGTGTCTTTCCTTCAAAAATTTATGTACAATGGAAACTAATTTTTACTTATAATAATTGGTGATTGTAGAGGTAAACGGGGCTCCCTGCTGGGACCTTACGGAAGGACTAAACTCGAAAAGGGGCGTGTCAAAAGACGCCTGAAGGATTTTTCTGTGCCTTAGGCTAGGTTTCCTTGCGATTAGATGCTAAATTTTCCCGATGTTTTCAGATTAGTCGGAAATTCGCGTTTATCTCCCGAACGGTTGACGCTACGCCAAAACTATCTATGTCCGAATATATTCTTCTCGGCGAGTACTTGGATATTTTCGGAAATTTTTTTTCCGATTAAAACTAAAATCTTTTTGCGTCGCGGCGGCGGCGTCCGATTTAGCGTCGCCTTGCAGGTCGTCTCCAGCGAATTGCCCATGTGAACAATATCGATCGTCAAAATTTGAAAATTCCAACGCCCTTCTAAACGGCTTATTTTTTGATTTTCCTCTGCCAAACTCGATTTTAGAAAATATATTATTCATATACGCGTATATAAGATACCCTTTCATACGAGCGCCGGTGGCGTGATGCTTAGGTATTCGTCTTCGAATCGGATGGTACTAGGTTCAAACCCCTTCTACGACGTATCTGTTTTTTTTTATTTTGTTTATAGAGGAATATAGTTAAAATTTATTTTTCATTTACGACAAGGAACAAAAAATAAAAAAAAATAGGAGTTACTGCGAAAATATTCTATTTTTAATTAAATGTATAATTAAATAATATTTCATTATTTTTTTTACTTTAACCTACACATGCTCACAGAGGTAAGGGAGTCTTCTTTGATACCATCTTTTTATTTCCACAAATATATATTTACGAAAACAATAATGTACAAACAAGAAATGAAATAATAAATTATTACGACGATTTCCAAAATTTCAATGTTCCAACGCCTTTCTAAACCGCTTATTATTTTTTGATAATTCTCATCGTTACTTATACTAAAATCGTATATAGTTCAGTGTATTATCGAGATTATACTACATATATATATATCTACATATTTTCGAAAGAGTCAAAAGTCTTTTTTGCATACATTTTTTTTTATTTCTCTCCAGCGCGTCTTTAAGGGGGTCAATTTTTTTTCTCCGCTCTCCAATGTACAGGGGAAATTGAATGTCAATATTTTAGGGAACGATTTTTTAGTCTATTTTAAAAACAAAACTTCATATGAACGTGTGACCTAAACGTCTGTCAAAGTAGGCAGCTGAAATTCCGTACGAACGCCACTGGCGGAATTAAAAAAAAAATGTGGAACAGTCAATAATGCCTCTTGATACATACATAGTTTTACAGGAATTAATGTAAAACTATTTATTTTCGAAAACTTTATCACCCTGTATCTCAAAAGTTAAGACCTTTAGGTCATATGTTCATATGAAGTTTTCTTTTTATCATGACGAGTAGTATGCGATCCGCTACGTCAGCAAAAAAAAAAAATCGTTCCCTGAAATATGGACATTCATTTTGGAAAGAGCCTGTACAGCGGGTTTTATTAAATCAAGACGGCCATACTCCGCTCTTTTACTTATAATAATTGGTGATTGTAGAGGTAAACGGGGCTCCCTGCTGGGACCTTACGGAAGGACTAAACTCGAAAAGGGGCGTGTCAAAAGACGCCTGAAGGATTTTTCTGTGCCTTAGGCTAGGTTTCCTTGCGATTAGATGCTAAATTTTCCCGATGTTTTCAGATTAGTCGGAAATTCGCGTTTATCTCCCGAACGGTTGACGCTACGCCAAAACTATCTATGTCCGAATATATTCTTCTCGGCGAGTACTTGGATATTTTCGGAAATTTTTTTTTCCGATTAAAACTAAAATCTTTTTGCGTCGCGGCGGCGGCGTCCGATTTAGCGTCGCCTTGCAGGTCGTCTCCAGCGAATTGCCCATGTGAACAATATCGATCGTCAAAATTTGAAAATTCCAACGCCCTTCTAAACGGCTTATTTTTTTGATTTTCCTCTGCCAAACTCGATTTTAGAAAATATATTATTCATATACGCGTATATAAGATACCCTTTCATACGAGCGCCGGTGGCGTGATTTAGGTATTCGTCTTCGAATCGGATGGTACTAGGTTCAAAACCCCTTCTACGACGTATCTGTTTTTTTTTTTATTTTGTTTATAGAGGAATATAGTTAAAATTTATTTTTCATTTACGACAAGGAACAAAAAATAAAAAAATAGGAGTTACTGCGAAAATATTCTATTTTTAATTAAATGTATAATTAAATAATATTTCATTATTTTTTTTACTTTAACCTACACATGCTCACAGAGGTAAGGGAGTCTTCTTTGATACCATCTTTTATTTCCACAAATATATATTTACGAAAACAATAATGTACAAACAAGAAATGAAATAATAAATTATTACGACGATTTCCAAAATTTCAATGTTCCAACGCCTTTCTAAACCGCTTATTATTTTTTGATAATTCTCATCGTTACTTATACTAAAATCGTATATAGTTCAGTGTATTATCGAGATTATACTACATATATATATATCTACATATTTTCGAAAGAGTCAAAAAGTCTTTTTTGCATACATTTTTTTTTATTTCTCTCCAGCGCGTCTTTAAGGGGGTCAATTTTTTTTTCTCCGCTCTCCAATGTACAGGGGAAATTGAATGTCAATATTTTAGGGAACGATTTTTTAGTCTATTTTAAAACAAAACTTCATATGAACGTGTGACCTAAACGTCTGTCAAAGTAGGCAGCTGAAATTCCGTACGAACGCCACTGGCGGAATTAAAAAAAAATGTGGAACAGTCAATAATGCCTCTTGATACATACATAGTTTTACAGGAATTAATGTAAAACTATTTATTTTCGAAAACTTTATCACCCTGTATCTCAAAAGTTAAGACCTTTAGGTCATATGTTCATATGAAGTTTTCTTTTTTATCATGACGAGTAGTATGCGATCCCGCTACGTCAGCAAAAAAAAATCGTTCCCTGAAATATGGACATTCATTTTGGAAAGAGCCTGTACAGCGGGTTTTATTAAATCAAGACGGCCATACTCCGCTCTTTTACTTATAATAATTGGTGATTGTAGAGGTAAACGGGGCTCCTCTGGGACCTTACGGAAGGACTAAACTCGAAAAGGGGCGTGTCAAAAGACGCCTGAAGGATTTTTCTGTGCCTTAGGCTAGGTTTCCTTGCGATTAGATGCTAAATTTTCCCGATGTTTTCAGATTAGTCGGAAATTCGCGTTTATCTCCCGAACGGTTGACGCTACGCCAAAACTATCTATGTCCGAATATATTCTTCTCGGCGAGTACTTGGATATTTTCGGGAAATTTTTTTTTTCCGATTAAAACTAAAATCTTTTTGCGTCGCGGCGGCGGCGTCCGATTTAGCGTCGCCTTGCAGGTCGTCTCCAGCGAATTGCCCATGTGAACAATATCGATCGTCAAAATTTCAAAATTCCAACGCCCTTCTAAACGGCTTATTTTTTTGATTTTCCTCTGCCAAACTCGATTTTAGAAAATATATTATTCATATACGCGTATATAAGATACCCTTTTCATACGAGCGCCGGTGGCGTGATGCTTAGGTATTCGTCTTCGAATCGGATGGTACTAGGTTCAAACCCCTTCTACGACGTATCTGTTTTTTTTTTTAATTTTGTTTATAGAGGAATATAGTTAAAATTTATTTTTCATTTACGACAAGGAACAAAAAATAAAAAAATAGGAGTTACTGCGAAAATATTCTATTTTTAATTAAATGTATAATTAAATAATATTTCATTATTTTTTTTACTTTAACCTACACATGCTCACAGAGGTAAGGGAGTCTTCTTTGATACCATCTTTTTATTTCCACAAATATATATTTACGAAAACAATAATGTACAAACAAGAAATGAAATAATAAATTATTACGACGATTTCCAAAATTTCAATGTTCCAACGCCTTTCTAAACCGCTTATTATTTTTTGATAATTCTCATCGTTACTTATACTAAAATCGTATATAGTTCAGTGTATTATCGAGATTATACTACATATATATATATCTACATATTTTCGAAAAGAGTCAAAAAGTCTTTTTGCATACATTTTTTTATTTCTCTCCAGCGCGTCTTTAAGGGGGTCAATTTTTTTTCTCCGCTCTCCAATGTACAGGGAAATTGAATGTCAATATTTTAGGGAACGATTTTTTAGTCTATTTTAAAAACAAAACTTCATATGAACGTGTGACCTAAACGTCTGTCAAAGTAGGCAGCTGAAATTCCGTACGAACGCCACTGGCGGAATTAAAAAAAAATGTGGAACAGTCAATAATGCCTCTTGATACATACATAGTTTTACAGGAATTAATGTAAAACTATTTATTTTCGAAAACTTTATCACCCTGTATCTCAAAAGTTAAGACCTTTAGGTCATATGTTCATATGAAGTTTTCTTTTTTTTATCATGACGAGTAGTATGCGATCCGCTACGTCAGCAAAAAAAAAATCGTTCCCTGAAATATGGACATTCATTTTGGAAAGAGCCTGTATAGCGGGTTTTATTAAATCAAGACGGCCATACTCCGCTCTTTTTTTTACTTATAATAATTGGTGATTGTAGAGGTAAACGGGGCTCCCTCCTGGGACCTTACGGAAGGACTAAACTCGAAAGGGGCGTGTCAAAAGACGCCTGAAGGATTTTTCTGTGCCTTAGGCTAGGTTTCCTTGCGATTAGATGCTAAATTTTCCCGATGTTTTCAGATTAGTCGGAAATTCGCGTTTATCTCCCGAACGGTTGACGCTACGCCAAAACTATCTATGTCCGAATATATTCTTCTCGGCGAGTACTTGGATATTTTCGGGAAATTTTTTTTTCCGATTAAAACTAAAATCTTTTTGCGTCGCGGCGGCGGCGTCCGATTTAGCGTCGCCTTGCAGGTCGTCTCCAGCGAATTGCCCATGTGAACAATATCGATCGTCAAAATTTCAAAATTCCAACGCCCTTCTAAACGGCTTATTTTTTTGATTTTCCTCTGCCAAACTCGATTTTTAGAAAATATATTATTCATATACGCGTATATAAGATACCCTTTCATACGAGCGCCGGTGGCGTGATGCTTAGGTATTCGTCTTCGAATCGGATGGTACTAGGTTCAAACCCCTTCTACGACGTATCTGTTTTTTTTTTAATTTTGTTTATAGAGGAATATAGTTAAAATTTATTTTTCATTTACGACAAGGAACAAAAAATAAAAAAATAGGAGTTACTGCGAAAATATTCTATTTTTAATTAAATGTATAATTAAATAATATTTCATTATTTTTTTTACTTTAACCTACACATGCTCACAGAGGTAAGGGAGTCTTCTTTGATACCATCTTTTTATTTCCACAAATATATATTTACGAAAACAATAATGTACAAACAAGAAATGAAATAATAAATTATTACGACGATTTCCAAAATTTCAATGTTCCAACGCCTTTCTAAACCGCTTATTATTTTTTGATAATTCTCATCGTTACTTATACTAAAATCGTATATAGTTCAGTGTATTATCGAGATTATACTACATATATATATATCTACATATTTTCGAAAGAGTCAAAAAGTCTTTTTTGCATACATTTTTTTATTTCTCTCCAGCGCGTCTTTAAGGGGGTCAATTTTTTTTCTCCGCTCTCCAATGTACAGGGGAAATTGAATGTCAATATTTTAGGGAACGATTTTTTAGTCTATTTTAAAAACAAAACTTCATATGAACGTGTGACCTAAACGTCTGTCAAAGTAGGCAGCTGAAATTCCGTACGAACGCCACTGGCGGAATTAAAAAAAATGTGGAACAGTCAATAATGCCTCTTGATACATACATAGTTTTACAGGAATTAATGTAAAACTATTTATTTTCGAAAACTTTATCACCCTGTATCTCAAAAGTTAAGACCTTTAGGTCATATGTTCATATGAAGTTTTCTTTTTATCATGACGAGTAGTATGCGATCCCGCTACGTCAGCAAAAAAAAAATCGTTCCCTGAAATATGGACATTCATTTTGGAAAGAGCCTGTATAGCGGGTTTTATTAAATCAAGACGGCCATACTCCGCTCTTTTACTTATAATAATTGGTGATTGTAGAGGTAAACGGGGCTCCCTCCTGGGACCTTACGGAAGGACTAAACTCGAAAAGGGGCGTGTCAAAAGACGCCTGAAGGATTTTTCTGTGCCTTAGGCTAGGTTTCCTTGCGATTAGATGCTAAATTTTCCCGATGTTTTCAGATTAGTCGGAAATTCGCGTTTATCTCCCGAACGGTTGACGCTACGCCAAAACTATCTATGTCCGAATATATTCTTCTCGGCGAGTACTTGGATATTTTCCGGGAAATTTTTTTCCGATTAAAACTAAAATCTTTTTGCGTCGCGGCGGCGGCGTCCGATTTAGCGTCGCCTTGCAGGTCGTCTCCAGCGAATTGCCCATGTGAACAATATCGATCGTCAAAATTTCAAAATTCCAACGCCCTTCTAAACGGCTTATTTTTTTGATTTTCCTCTGCCAAACTCGATTTTTAGAAAATATATTATTCATATACGCGTATATAAGATACCCTTTCATACGAGCGCCGGTGGCGTGATGCTTAGGTATTCGTCTTCGAATCGGATGGTACTAGGTTCAAACCCCTTCTACGACGTATCTGTTTTTTTTTTTAATTTTGTTTATAGAGGAATATAGTTAAAATTTATTTTTCATTTACGACAAGGAACAAAAAATAAAAAAATAGGAGTTACTGCGAAAATATTCTATTTTTAATTAAATGTATAATTAAATAATATTTCATTATTTTTTTTACTTTAACCTACACATGCTCACAGAGGTAAGGGAGTCTTCTTTGATACCATCTTTTTATTTCCACAAATATATATTTACGAAAACAATAATGTACAAACAAGAAATGAAATAATAAATTATTACGACGATTTCCAAAATTTCAATGTTCCAACGCCTTTCTAAACCGCTTATTATTTTTTGATAATTCTCATCGTTACTTATACTAAAATCGTATATAGTTCAGTGTATTATCGAGATTATACTACATATATATATATCTACATATTTTCGAAAGAGTCAAAAAGTCTTTTTTGCATACATTTTTTTTATTTCTCTCCAGCGCGTCTTTAAGGGGGTCAATTTTTTTCTCCGCTCTCCAATGTACAGGGAAATTGAATGTCAATATTTTAGGGAACGATTTTTTAGTCTATTTTAAAAACAAAACTTCATATGAACGTGTGACCTAAACGTCTGTCAAAGTAGGCAGCTGAAATTCCGTACGAACGCCACTGGCGGAATTAAAAAAATGTGGAACAGTCAATAATGCCTCTTGATACATACATAGTTTTACAGGAATTAATGTAAAACTATTTATTTTCGAAAACTTTATCACCCTGTATCTCAAAAGTTAAGACCTTTAGGTCATATGTTCATATGAAGTTTTCTTTTTATCATGACGAGTAGTATGCGATCCCGCTACGTCAGCAAAAAAAAAATCGTTCCCTGAAATATGGACATTCATTTTGGAAAGAGCCTGTATAGCGGGTTTTATTAAATCAAGACGGCCATACTCCGCTCTTTTACTTATAATAATTGGTGATTGTAGAGGTAAACGGGGCTCCCTCCTGGGACCTTACGGAAGGACTAAACTCGAAAAAGGGCGTGTCAAAAGACGCCTGAAGGATTTTTTCTGTGCCTTAGGCTAGGTTTCCTTGCGATTAGATGCTAAATTTTCCCGATGTTTTCAGATTAGTCGGAAATTCGCGTTTATCTCCCGAACGGTTGACGCTACGCCAAAACTATCTATGTCCGAATATATTCTTCTCGGCGAGTACTTGGATATTTTCGGGAAATTTTTTTTCCGATTAAAACTAAAATCTTTTTGCGTCGCGGCGGCGGCGTCCGATTTAGCGTCGCCTTGCAGGTCGTCTCCAGCGAATTGCCCATGTGAACAATATCGATCGTCAAAATTTCAAAATTCCAACGCCCTTCTAAACGGCTTATTTTTTTGATTTTCCTCTGCCAAACTCGATTTTAGAAAATATATTATTCATATACGCGTATATAAGATACCCTTTCATACGAGCGCCGGTGGCGTGATGCTTAGGTATTCGTCTTCGAATCGGATGGTACTAGGTTCAAACCCCTTCTACGACGTATCTGTTTTTTTTTTAATTTTGTTTATAGAGGAATATAGTTAAAATTTATTTTTCATTTACGACAAGGAACAAAAAATAAAAAAATAGGAGTTACTGCGAAAATATTCTATTTTTAATTAAATGTATAATTAAATAATATTTCATTATTTTTTTTACTTTAACCTACACATGCTCACAGAGGTAAGGGAGTCTTCTTTGATACCATCTTTTTATTTCCACAAATATATATTTACGAAAACAATAATGTACAAACAAGAAATGAAATAATAAATTATTACGACGATTTCCAAAATTTCAATGTTCCAACGCCTTTCTAAACCGCTTATTATTTTTTGATAATTCTCATCGTTACTTATACTAAAATCGTATATAGTTCAGTGTATTATCGAGATTATACTACATATATATATATCTACATATTTTCGAAAGAGTCAAAAAGTCTTTTGCATACATTTTTTTTATTTCTCTCCAGCGCGTCTTTAAGGGGGTCAATTTTTTTTCTCCGCTCTCCAATGTACAGGGGAAATTGAATGTCAATATTTTAGGGAACGATTTTTTGTCTATTTTAAAAAAACAAAACTTCATATGAACGTGTGACCTAAACGTCTGTCAAAGTAGGCAGCTGAAATTCCGTACGAACGCCACTGGCGGAATTAAAAAAAATGTGGAACAGTCAATAATGCCTCTTGATACATACATAGTTTTACAGGAATTAATGTAAAACTATTTATTTTCGAAAACTTTATCACCCTGTATCTCAAAAGTTAAGACCTTTAGGTCATATGTTCATATGAAGTTTTCTTTTTATCATGACGAGTAGTATGCGATCCCGCTACGTCAGCAAAAAAAAATCGTTCCTGAAATATGGACATTCATTTTGGAAAGAGCCTGTATAGCGGGTTTTATTAAATCAAGACGGCCATACTCCGCTCTTTTACTTATAATAATTGGTGATTGTAGAGGTAAACGGGGCTCCCTCTGGGACCTTACGGAAGGACTAAACTCGAAAGGGGCGTGTCAAAAGACGCCTGAAGGATTTTTCTGTGCCTTAGGCTAGGTTTCCTTGCGATTAGATGCTAAATTTTCCCGATGTTTTCAGATTAGTCGGAAATTCGCGTTTATCTCCCGAACGGTTGACGCTACGCCAAAACTATCTATGTCCGAATATATTCTTCTCGGCGAGTACTTGGATATTTTCGGGAAATTTTTTTTTTCCGATTAAAACTAAAAATCTTTTTGCGTCGCGGCGGCGGCGTCCGATTTAGCGTCGCCTTGCAGGTCGTCTCCAGCGAATTGTCCATGTGAACAATATCGATCGTCAAAATTTCAAAATTCCAACGCCCTTCTAAACGGCTTATTTTTTTGATTTTCCTCTGCCAAACTCGATTTTAGAAAATATATTATTCATATACGCGTATATAAGATACCCTTTCATACGAGCGCCGGTGGCGTGATGCTTAGGTATTCGTCTTCGAATCGGATGGTACTAGGTTCAAACCCCCTTCTACGACGTATCTGTTTTTTTTTTTTTTTTGTTTATAGAGGAATATAGTTAAAATTTATTTTTCATTTACGACAAGGAACAAAAATAAAAAAATAGGAGTTACTGCGAAAATATTCTATTTTTAATTAAATGTATAATTAAATAATATTTCATTATTTTTTTTACTTTAACCTACACATGCTCACAGAGGTAAGGGAGTCTTCTTTGATACCATCTTTTTATTTCCACAAATATATATTTACGAAAACAATAATGTACAAACAAGAAATGAAATAATAAATTATTACGACGATTTCCAAAATTTCAATGTTCCAACGCCTTTCTAAACCGCTTATTATTTTTTGATAATTCTCATCGTTACTTATACTAAAATCGTATATAGTTCAGTGTATTATCGAGATTATACTACATATATATATATCTACATATTTTCGAAAGAGTCAAAAAGTCTTTTTTGCATACATTTTTTTATTTCTCTCCAGCGCGTCTTTAAGGGGGTCAATTTTTTTTTCTCCGCTCTCCAATGTACAGGGGAAATTGAATGTCAATATTTTAGGGAACGATTTTTTAGTCTATTTTAAAAACAAAACTTCATATGAACGTGTGACCTAAACGTCTGTCAAAGTAGGCAGCTGAAATTCCGTACGAACGCCACTGGCGGAATTAAAAAAAAATGTGGAACAGTCAATAATGCCTCTTGATACATACATAGTTTTACAGGAATTAATGTAAAACTATTTATTTTCGAAAACTTTATCACCCTGTATCTCAAAAAGTTAAGACCTTTAGGTCATATGTTCATATGAAGTTTTCTTTTTATCATGACGAGTAGTATGCGATCCCGCTACGTCAGCAAAAAAAAATCGTTCCCTGAAATATGGACATTCATTTTGGAAAGAGCCTGTATAGCGGGTTTTATTAAATCAAGACGGCCATACTCCGCTCTTTTACTTATAATAATTGGTGATTGTAGAGGTAAACGGGGCTCCCTCCTGGGACCTTACGGAAGGACTAAACTCGAAAAGGGGCGTGTCAAAAGACGCCTGAAGGATTTTTCTGTGCCTTAGGCTAGGTTTCCTTGCGATTAGATGCTAAATTTTCCCGATGTTTTCAGATTAGTCGGAAATTCGCGTTTATCTCCCGAACGGTTGACGCTACGCCAAAACTATCTATGTCCGAATATATTCTTCTCGGCGAGTACTTGGATATTTTCGGGAAATTTTTTTTCCGATTAAAACTAAAATCTTTTTTGCGTCGCGGCGGCGGCGTCCGATTTAGCGTCGCCTTGCAGGTCGTCTCCAGCGAATTGCCCATGTGAACAATATCGATCGTCAAAATTTCAAAATTCCAACGCCCTTCTAAACGGCTTATTTTTTGATTTTCCTCTGCCAAACTCGATTTTAGAAAAATATATTATTCATATACGCGTATATAAGATACCCTTTCATACGAGCGCCGGTGGCGTGATGCTTTAGGTATTCGTCTTCGAATCGGATGGTACTAGGTTCAAACCCCTTCTACGACGTATCTGTTTTTTTTTTAATTTTGTTTATAGAGGAATATAGTTAAAATTTATTTTTCATTTACGACAAGGAACAAAAAAAAAAAAATAGGAGTTACTGCGAAAATATTCTATTTTTAATTAAATGTATAATTAAATAATATTTCATTATTTTTTTTACTTTAACCTACATTATGCTCACAGAGGTAAGGGAGTCTTCTTTGATACCATCTTTTTTTATTTCCACAAAATATATTTACGAAAACAATAATGTACAAAAACAAGAAATGAAATAATAAATTATTACGACGATTTCCAAAATTTCAATGTTCCAACGCCTTTCTAAACCGCTTATTATTTTTTGATAATTTTCATCGTTACTTATACTAAAATCGTATATAGTTCAGTGTATTATCGAGATTATACTATATATATCTACATTAGGTCATATGTTCATATGAAGTTTTCTTTTTATCATGACGAGTAGTATGCGATGCCGCTACGTCAGCAAAAAAAAAAAAAAAAAAAAAAAAGAAGTCCACTCAACGACTTTGACAGGTAAACATTGAAATTCTAACAAATTTCCTCTTCTAAAAATTACGAGATTTATTTAATATTTGTACCTTAACACCTATACAGTTACCCGTAAGGACGTATTTGTTACTGTAATACGTAATCCGACAGCTTTTTAATATACCTAAACAAGGCCGTTAGAAATTTTTTCTTTTAAACTATTTACACTGCGAGAAAGCGCGCAATTTGAATATTATGGAATAACTTAAAACATGCTGCCTCTCTAAATATACAGATATATATGTCATGATAAACACATTTGTCAATATTCTATTAGATACACATTTCACCTATAAATAATATATCCGTTATTATTAAATAAAAAACTTGAAAGAAATATTGAATTTTAAGCGTTCATAACTTCATTACGTAAATAAGTAAAGAAATACTACAAAATTTGAACTGTCAAGACGGACTTTTTGTTCTGCGTTTACATCGAGATCATGAGTTGTTGATTTTTCGGTAAAACATTTTTGTGATTGTCATTAAGATAATATATACATATAGTATTGAGATTAATTAAATAATCGTAGATATAACTGCACTTTACCAAATAACTTCATTGTATCTTAATAGATGGGCATATCTGGAGGTGCATAGCATGTTTAGTGCAATGTATCAAGCGCTCAATTTGAATATTATGGTATTTCTGAACACATGTTATCTCTTCAAAAATATAAGTATATACGTCATGTTAAAACGTTTGTCAATATACTAATAGATACACATTTTTACCTATAAATAATATATTCCGTTATTATTAATAAAAAATAGTTGAAAAAATACATCTAACGCGAAACGCGAAAAGTCAAATTGTAATCGTCAAAACCTCATTACGTAATATAATGGAAAAAATACTACGTGACGTCATTTACTTATTACCAAAAAAATATATTTCAAAATTAAATACGTTAAAATACGTCTACGTACAAAATACCATCTTTAATAACTAGAGCAATAATCATTAGGCGGCCCTCATAATAAATCGTTGACGTTAGCGCGTCTGCGATCAAAATTTGAACTGTCAAGACGGATTTTTACACTTAGAAGGTTATAGGGTTTATTAGTTTTTTCATATTACTACCGGGAAAATTTAATTTCTTCCCAACGATATTAAAATATTGATAAACACATTTGTCAATACTCTGTTTGATAAAATGTATAAATTGTAGAATGATGACTAAAATTCATAATTCAGCAAGTATACAGGGTAACTGCTAATGAAGACCATACTTTACAGTTATGTAAAATAACGAGCGTTTCTACATAGAATGCCATTGATTTATTAAAATAGTCCGTGAAAAAAAATCGATTAAAATAAAATAAGTATGCACATTGCTTTCATACTGCTCAATTCGTATAACATTTTTTTTTTTTTTTTCATTTTAGTAGTTCATTAGCTGGGACACCTCGACATATTCTGTCGGGTTAAGATTAGCGGAAATGCTGGTCGGTGGGCCGGAAGAGTTCAGTCTAAATTCGAATACTTGGGATGGGTCAGCTTAGACCAAACTCGAAGAGTTTGGGTGGGGTCAACTAGTTTACTAATAATTGGTGATTGTAGAGGTAAAAATTCATCGGATCCCTTAGACAAA
>CM043016.1:177119130-177139737 GCA_023690525.1 Holotrichia oblita
CTAGCTAACGCATGTTCACACGGATACAATTTTTAAAATATTACTTTTAAACAGCAGCATATTCAAAGGTTAGAATACGAACTGTGCGACAATCAATTATTTTATGTTTCTAAATGATTTTTAATGTTTAGCAGTATAGGAAATATTTTACCGTGAGTCTCTAACAAGACAGTAGCAAATAAATATTAATAAATAATATCGAAATACAAAACATGTGTTATTGATTTTATACTGATGCAAGATCTAAAATTCCTCGAACATTAAGCAGCATCAATATGAAATTTGCTGTTATACGATTGCAAACTGTGAATCATAATGTTTTAGTATATGGATCTATGAAATGTGCTAACAATTGAGTTGCTACACAATTTCATTTGTCCAATGTTAAACTTGTACCAGAGAATACCGGCAACTGGTTCCTGGAAAGTTTATAAACTGGAATATTGCCTTGGTATAAGAAATGCGAAATTCTTGTGAGGACGAAATCGCCTAATTTCCGGCCATAGCGCTCTCCCGTCCTCTCCTTCAAGTGTGCACGATTTTTTATGAATATCGTCGAAATTATAACGATTTTTTTACAGAATTTGCAGCATATTACCTGGTCTATTTTTTCTCATTTGCCATTTATTTGTTTTAAAAAAGAAAACTTTGCAGAGGACTGTGCTCTGAAAATGCGTAGTTCTTGTACCATGGTTGTCACTCACTCTTCAATGTTTCGAAATCATCTCAAACCCCATCCCAAACTACCATCAGTTGAAAACAAAGAAATATATATCGGAGGAGGTACTAAAAAATTCTTAGCTTAATATATGTAGAAGCAAACAAAATATGAAAGTCAATATATTTTATTATTCAACATACTCTTCTCTTAATTGGATACATTTATTACAACGATTCTGCAGCGCTTCTAGACTTTTAAAAACGAGGCACCACAAGAAAACAAGAATGCTAGGAGGTAGTGGGCTGCAAATCACTTACCATAAGAGGCCCGCGACTGGAAAAGATGCCTTTTCTCTGACAAGTCCAGATTCACTCTACATCATTCTGATAGTAGAATTTTAGTGTGGAGGAGGCGTGAAAAACGGTATCTTGAAAGGAACCTGGTCCCACGTGTGCTATTTGGAGGTGGGGGTGTCATTGTTTGGGGTGGCATAAGATTTAACGTGGTCGCACCGAGCTGGTGGTTTTGAAAAATCAATCCATGAATGCAGAGAGGTATAGGGACTTATGTATTTTGCCAATAGTTGTACCATTTGCCCGAAATTTTGGAAGAAATTTCATATTTGTGGATGATAATGCTTGTCCCCACCGAGCCCACGTCGTCGAGGATATCATGTTACCAATAATATTGAAAGAATGATATGGCCCCCTAATTCTCCAGATTGCAGTTGCATCGAGCATGTTTGGGACAAACTTGATCGACAGTTGCGATCTCGTGCTCGTCCTCCCACAACGCTAGATAAACTCACGGAAGCGGGGCGAGAAAAATTGGAAAGAATACCGCAATAATTCTTCAATACGCTAATAGAAAACATGCCAAGAAGATGCTTAGCTGTGTCACGAGCTTGGAGAGGCCCTACAAAATATTAAAGTTGAAGTTACCACATTTAGAGTTATTTTTTATGTAAAAAATGTTTCCTTTTAGTTAAAACATTATTTTTTGAATTATCACTTAAGTTTAGTTTTGAACAATTTATTACTTCTTATTATTAAGTTAGTGCTTAAATGGTTTTTAATAGTTAAAAATACATATTTTGTTATATTCCTGCCGCGTTTTGCTTTTTGTTAATTTATTTTGGAAAAAAGTTGATTTATTTTATTTTTTTCATTAGTGGACTACTTCAATTGAACAGCAGTTTAATTACCATTTATTGTTCCACTCTTATGGAGAAAATCGATCTTGATTATTCCATGGCAATTCTAAAAAACTAAAGCAAGAACTTTTGCAGCAGATTGTTGAATACAAAACTTCTTAGGTCTTGGAGAACTAAAGTTAATTTCCTGTATTTCTATGTAACTCAGAATACCACAAATATGCTATGGTGATTGTCTTCATTGTGAATAATCCAAATATAGTAGCCATATTACAAAATGTTTATTCTTGCTTCTTAATTTAGTTAATTTATTGTTGACAGTACAGATATGTTAATGACTTTTTTTAGACATTGGGGTTGATGTTCGAGAAACGCAATCTAAAATTAATCCTGACTCTCGAGACTTCCAAACTTTTAAATCTCGTATTTCAAGTAAGGAGGAGGTTTCCTTCATCACCGTTTAAAAAATCACCGCTTCTAACTTGCACACGAGTAATGAACCGCAAAATATCCGCTTTTACCTCCAACCTCCTACCCAGTCTCATTATTCCTTTCATAATTTACGATGTAGAACTTTAAATTACAGCACACGTGGTAGGTACGTAACTCTATTATGTCTAACGTAGAAATCGGCTAATGATATTAATATATTAAATTGTAAGTTTCATAAGACATGGCTTTTTGCTCACGAATGCAAGTTTGCGGCAAGTTTGTTAAAGAAAAGGGCGTAAAATGGCGTATAGAACGTAGTTTATACAATTTTTTTATTCAAAAAAAAATTGACGTCTTTGATCTAGAAACTTTCCAGACCGGTTTTTTAACGTTATTTAAATTGGCCATTAACTTGTACATTTATTCACCAGCTAAACTAAACTCACAACTAAGTATTATTCTAATTAGAAATATTAGTTATGACTAATGGATATTTAATTCTTAACATATTTCTCTACTTTGCACGATTAATATTAACTAATTTTATAATCGTGAAAATTCGTATAAATTACCATGCAGGTGGTCGTTTATTTGCACAAAGAGTTAGTTACTTCATTAGAGCAACAGTACAAGCTCCATTTAACGGCGTCTCAACGCTATCAATAATAACAGTTGATGTTTAAGGATGATATACGGACGCATGCATACACTGAGGAGGTTATATCGACCCGAAACACAGGCGTATGTACATAACATAGGTATACAAGCGGAACCGCATAACCGCAACCGGCCGCTCAGAGATGCAATTTAGTACGCTCACTGCTCCCAAATGCACCCTTTATACCCCCGTTGATCTATTTACGTGACCTGCTCCTGCTACAGTTTTCGTTGCCGGTATTCAACGAGATGTCATTTCATTCTATTCAATATATTTATATAATGCAGGTAAAAAAACGCTATTTATAATTTGATTTACTGATTTCGTTCCCGTACTGCATTTCATTGCAGGTAATCTATAGGATACCTCTTAAAATTATAACAATTGTAAAACAATAAACCGATGTACGAGGCTTAAATAAACTTATTCGAAATAAATTGATACTAATATTTTTGATTATTAAAACACGCTCATCTAAATATTTCAGAAATCTAAAAGTCGTGTAAGATTCGCATAGTGGATGAGTAAAATATTTGGTGTAAAATAATAAGCATTATAAAAGATTTATGTAACTTAACTCGCTGAATAAATATAATAAAGTGGCTTATTCTAGCTTAGTCTCACTAGTTATATACAGTTGATGCAATAGCCTATTAAATCCTGTCTCACAAATTTCCGAACTTGTTGAAAATATATCTCTAAAATCTTTCTAAAAAGAAAGCTAGAGAGATATTTCTACAGAAATATTTATGATTTCAAAACGTTTCGACTGAATCTCCTACAAATTGGAGCAATTTTTATCAAAAAGTTAGGGTTTTTAAGAAAAGTTAAACTGTCTTCAAATAATACATCTTTCTATAAAAAGCTTAGCACTTTAATTCTCTTAGCTTTACCGATATTCGTGTTTACAATTATTTAGAAAAACTTGTTCCAGACGCCTATGTAGAGTGCTCAGTCGAATTGTACCGAAATAATGATTACTTTGATAAAAAAAAACTTGTAGCCAATTGTGCCATGTAGCTAACTTTTGAGAAAAAATTACCGCTGATTGCCTTTGCTTATTAATGTAACAAATATTTTTGTAAAAAGCTTAACTCTCTAACTATCTCATGTTCAGAGATATTAACGTTTAAATTTGTACAAAAACTTTGTTCAGATACCTACCTTTGTAGGGTGTTCAGTCAAAGCATTTATAAATAAAAAAATTTCGCATAAAAAGCTTTCTTTGTTTTTGAAATATTTGTGTCTGAAGTTTTTGAGAAATCTTGCTCAACTTTCCTGCTTAGGATGTTCAATCGAAGCACCTTAATATTAAAAATATTTCCGTAAAAAAGCATAGTTAAAAATTTTACGAAACCTTGAGCCAATCGCCTTTAGTAGCGAAGCGATTGCAGATGTCATGATAATTCGTAGTAGTAAATTCGAATAATAAAACATATGTTATGTAAATGGACACAAAGTCACATAACAGAACTTTAAAGGAGAATATAATATAATTTATAGAAATATTTATGATTTCAATACGCTTCGATTGACCACATTTTACAAAGGAGATTGAGTCAAGTTTTTCTGAAAAATCTTAAATATAAATATTTTGAAAACTAGTTATAGAGCTATGTCTTCTACAGACCGATTTCTTTCTTCACTATTTTAAGATGGTTCTATTGGACACTCTGCAAAAGTGACTAGAGCAAGGTTTATTATACGGGGTGATTTTTTGAAAACGACCCACCTCAAATATTTCAGAAACTATAAGGAATTCAAAAATTGCCAAAAATACGTCTACTTTTAATTCAAGGGGGAAACAATTTGACATATGAATTACACTTTTGACGTTTACATCAGCGCCCCCACGGATACAGCTCCATAAATTTTAAATGGAATGATCCATCGTGTGGCACCTCAGATGAAAGCTTATTTCAATAGGATTGTGGTGATATATCACTTATTTAGTTTTTGTTTAATTTAGCATCGAAAAGTAATCAGTTTTGTTTTAGAATACAAACAATGTGACAATAACAATTAACACCACAATCCTATTGAAATAAGCTTTCATCTGAGGTGCCACACGATGGATCATTCCATTTAAAATTTATGGAGCTGTATCTGTGGGGGCGCTGATGTAAACGTCAAAAGTGTAATTCATATATCAAATTGTTTCCCCCTTGAATTAAAAGTAGCCGTATTTTCGAAAATTTTTGAATTCCTTATAGTTTCTGAAATATTTGAGGTGGGTCGTTTTCAAAAAATCACCCCGTATAATAAACCTTGCTCTAGTCACTTTTGCAGAGTGTCCAATAGAACCATCTTAAAATAGTGAAGAAAGAAATCGGTCTGTAGAAGACATAGCTCTATAACTAGTTTTCAAAATATTTATATTTAAGATTTTTCAGAAAAACTTGACTCAATCTCCTTTGTAAAATGTGGTCAATCGAAGCGTATTGAAATCATAAATATTTCTATAAATTATATTATATTCTCCTTTAAAGTTCTGTTATGTGACTTTGTGTCCATTTACATAACATATGTTTTATTATTCGAATTTACTACTACGAATTATCATGACATCTGCAATTTATCTATTTTGTTATTTAATTACAATTCAAAATTACTATTTGGCATAAAAATTTAATTTCAAAATATTTGAGTTGAAATATAATTTATAATTTAGAAATTCTTTACATTTTAAAAAATCATTATCATCGTTTCACACGATTGAGCGCTATCGCCAATCGCTTTCTTGGGTGAATTCGGGTATCTTGTACGTTGGCATGTGGGTTTTAGATTTTAATTTCTATATACAGGGTCCGGCAACGAAGCGGGGACGGAAGATTACACGCTTATTTGAAAGGTTGTCAAATATTTAGTCATCGTATATTCTTCCGCAGCATCAAGTGCACGTTTTAAAAATATTTTGTTTTATACAGGGTGTTCCAGATGGAACTGCCAGACTAAAGTTGCATTTTTTTTAGTGGAACACCCTGTATATTAATAGAGAAAATGATCCGCGCTTGAAAGCTGGTTACAACGATATAATGTTGTATAGGTCTAAAGTTGATAGTTTCTGTGTAAACAATTATTTTACTTGATAAATTGATACATTTCAGTAGGCTATTCTCCATAGGGAAAAACAAAAGATTCGAAATCAACAGAGTAGAATATTTTTTGCTAGTATGGACTGCCGTTACTATGTGAAATAAATTCTGCAACTGCTCGCTTTATACAGGGTGTTCACAATTTTGCAAAATCGAAGAAATCTCGAAATTTTTAAATGGAACACCCTGTATATTGTCAGCTCATTGGAAAGCCCTTTTACTACGCTTTCTGTTGATACCTCATTTGATACACCTAGGATAGATCATTTTCTAATTATTTCTTTTTAAAGTTGAATTGATGAGAAATGCTTGTATTTTTAGAAGCTAATTTGCACTTCAAACCTACTGTAAGATCGGATATTCAACAAATAATCCATAAATGGTCTATACCAAGAAGAACCTCCATTTAGTATGAGAAACAATTGATTTTCAATCAGCGGTGAATAATATTAATATACAGGGTGTTCCATTTGAAAAAAATGCAACTTTAGTCTGGCATTTCCATCTGGAACACCCTGTATAAAACAATATTTTTAAAACGTGCAGTTGATGGAGCGGAAGAATATCCGATGACTAAATATTTGACAAACTTTCAAATAAGCGTGTAATCTTCCGTCCCCGCTTCGTTGCCGGACCCTGTATATATATATATATATATATACACTATATATATATAACACTGACCCTACATACTCCTATGAAAGGAAAACAAATCAAATAATTAAAGATCTCAAAGTTAAATATTACATTAATGACGATACTTACAAAACCTTAACAAAACACAACTCTGCTATACCTCGGATTTATGGTATCCCTAAGATACATAAAGAGGGTGTCCCCTTAGACCCATCATCAGTAATGTTGATTGCCACAGTAGAAATCTTGCGAAGTTTATGGCAAATATTTTAAAATCAGCCTTCAGCGACTATAACCATTTCAGAATACAAGATTCCTTTGCTTTCGCTACAGCCACTAATAATCTCACTATACCTGAAAAACATGTTCTAGTATCCTTTGATGTAGTCAGTTTATTTACCAACATACCTACTGAATTAGTGATCAATATAATAGAAGAAAATTGGTTCCTAATTGAACCTATCACTCCCATACCGAAACCTACGTTCATCGCTCTTCTGAAATGGGTATTTAACTCTGTCTATTTCATCTATGAAGGTGAAATCTACCAGCAAATACATGGTACTCCAATGGGCAGCCCACTATCACCCATCATCGCTGATATAGTCATGAACTATATACTTAAAGAGGTCAACGAACAGGCCCATTTTCCCTTTGGATTTATGTACCAATACGTAGACGATCTCGTTTGTACTCTTCCTCCAGAACGTATTCAAAACGTTTTAGACCTTTTTAATAATGTTAATAACAAGTTACAATTCACTTATGAAGTAGAACAAAATCAATCCCTACCTTTTCTTGATACGTTACTGGTCAAGGTGGATAACACCATTAAGCTGAGATGGTACAGAAAACCATCAAATTCAAACAGATTACTAAATTTTAACTCACACTGCCCCCTTAAATATAAAATTAATCTCATATTAGCCATGAAAAATAGAATACTAAAAATAACACACCCTCAATTTATAAATGAGGATTTAAAAATACTTCTTGATATCCTACGTAAAAATGATTTCCCACAACATCTGACCAAAAGAATCCTTTTCTCAAGCCAACATCCCTACAATATTAATCTACCCCTCAATAATTCCACTGCCAACAATACACAGGGCCCCATATACAAATCACTGATTTATATCCCCAAACTGACCGATAAAATTAAAATGTTATTTAAGGATACTAACATTAATATTGCTTTCACAACTGCCATACCTACCCAAAATTTTTTCACTAAACTTAAAACTAAACTTCCACTTTACCAACACCATGATGTAGTTTACGCAGTTAAATGTATTGACTGTCAAAGTTATTACATTGGTCAAACAACTCAAAGATGGCGCGAGCGCGCTGTCCAACACAAAAGCGATTTCAAAAAGCCCAAAAAATGTGCCCTTGCGGCACACGTCCACCAAACCAATCACAACATAGACCTTGAAAATCCGGTTTTTTTATTTAATCAAAATAACTACAATAAAAGGTTAGTCTTGGAGAATTTAGCTATAAATAGAATCACCAAAAATTTAAATACAAAAGAACAATCGTCATCTCTTTCCAATATCTATTCAAATATAGTTGAAAACATTAAAATAAAGCTCCAATAGGCTTTTGTTCTTTCCCCACATTATAGTTGAGTTTTCTTTTGTAGTCCCCTGTATGTGCGACATCTAAATATCCTCGAAAATTTGTTAAAAAGAAAAATTTTTTGCCTTCTGGACATCTCACTTACACATGACATTGCATCTGATTTTAAAATATTATTCTACATTTATTGTTCGTAACGTCCCATTTACAAGGTTTTAAACAAATATAACATATTAAATTTAGTGACAAAGTACATACCATTCTCAAAATCAGTTAATAATAGGTGTATATAATTACTACACTGTGCATTAATGCCTGAAGCAAGTTTCAATGTCTACATAAATTTAAAGTAAAGCCCAATGTAAGTTTTTCACTGTCAAATTTAAAACTTGTTAAAATTTATTAGTGTTTGTTAATAAATAGGTCTGAGGAAGGAGAAAATTAGTCTCCGAAACGTCACAAGGCTAAAATACTTGTTTTATTAAAAAACTAAACCCGAATTCTGTGTTAATCACAGTAATTTCATTACATCTATATATATATATATATTAAATTGAAGTTCGGAATGATAAAGTTGCTGACACTTATCGTCGTTAAATTGGTAAAAATATTTACTGGAGATCCAGAATAAGGGTTTCGTGAAAAGAATCAAAACGCAGTCAAATTCTACTAAGTAACGTTTCGAAGCATTTATTCTCCTTCTTCAGACCTAATACAATTAGTATAATCAACAGAAGCAATCAAGGATATGTTTAAAAACAAATACTTACATAAGCAAGATTGACTAATTAAATAACCAAAGCTCACAAAGTGGACATACCCAACATTCATGACAATTTTTTATCTATCATCACTATTTGTATTGTTAGAAAATTTTTTAGTTATTAAGGACGAAAAAACATGTTAAAATTTGATTAAAATCTTTAAGAGACTAAACACAACATTTTAAAATTATTTAAAATAAAGTGTGTTATTTTACCAGTAAAATGATAAATATTGCAACGCACAGAGCAGAAGATAAACGTCTTTTTGCTGTGTGATAAGGAAAAAACAATTTTCGTCAGATCAAAGTATTAAATTTGTATTCAGAAAGTAAACGGATAGGACGCATACAGGGTAGATGAAAATTTTATCGTCATAATAAAACAACGACACATCGGTTTATTTGAAAGCAGAGGGAACTAGATAGGAAATTTAATCTTAAGATAACTCGTTATGTTATTATAAATATTGGTAAAACCTGTAGATTGTTCTTTAGAGTTAAGATTATTAGAAGGACATTTGTTAATTGCCAGCATTTCTAAGAAAATCCTCTTGTAGTAATTATTTTCGTTGAATAAAACAGCTACACTATCAAAATCTACATTGTGTTTTGTAGTGTGTATGTGGGACGCCAGGGCGCATTTTTTGGGGTTGATATATATATATATCTCCAGTCAAATCAAGTTGTAGTAAGAACTCAATTCACTATATAAACAAGAGTAAAAATTAGTTTTCGTTTTCTTTTATTTGTCAAAATTATACATATCATCTCATACACAACCTGGATATTATCAATGCATATTATAAACAAAACCGCAGTCTAGATGGACAGTAAACTTCAAGTACGTGAAATCGATGGAGATTTTAGCAGAAACCATTTAAGTTGGCGGAAACTGCATTTGACAGAGTGTCCAAGGTGACGAAAAACCAACAAAGGGGAATTAATTGAAAGAAGAATTTGAAAACGTCTAAATTGATATCCTGGCAAAGTAACTTCAAAATTATAAAATTTAAACCTATAAAAAGCTGATAAAGTGCAATTTTGTTATTATACGTTAACGCATCGAAGGTGTAAGATAGAAAACCCGGAAAAGAAGATCCATCTAGCTGCGGTTGGATAATCGTCGTATATGCGAAGAACAGAATGTTCATCAGGCATTTTGGTTATACATACACATACACGAAACACACTTCAAAATTCTTAAGGTAAGGGTGGGTAGTATTAAGTTATAGTGAATTGAGGTAGTTCTGCATTTCATTTTGATAATTTTCTTACGATTATTTCATTTTCAAAAGCGGAACACCTCAGTTCTTACGAAGAACTAACACCAAACTGAGTTTATACTGAAACTGATTATCCACGACATTATAGAGTTAATTATTGTACTCCATTTTATGGTTTTTATGAATCTAATGCGTTTTCCTGCAGTACTGTAATAAATAAATTTATAGAAAAAGTACACTTGGTTGCAAAAAAAATGTAAATCAATTGCTATAACTAATTAAGTATATTGGCAGCTGCAAAAAGAGTGGAACAAGTCCATTTCTTCAATGTTATTTTAGCTGCTACACAATAATAAAATAAGCTAATATATCGGGTTGCTACAGCTACATATAAATTCATATTGAAGTTGAACAAGTTGTAATTTTACGGCTAAACTAATGTTGTCCCACTTTTGTACAGGTGAGGCTACTACCCTCAAATATTGTGCTTGCAAAATTTACCCTTTACTACGAGATATACACATTATCTAATTTCGAATTGTGTATGTGTTTTAGTGCACCAACTTCTGGCGAATGTTCCGATATATTAACTATTTATATTGTTTTCTATTGTGTTTTGGTATATTGAGACTATTTCTTTCATATTTTTAGTACATGTATACATTTTATATTAACATGATTATATCAACCATTTAGTTTGTGACATTTCTTGACAGTTTGACACTAACATAAATTTCTCCAGTTCCATCGCTTTTTAAAAAACGTGGTCTCCGACAAATCTTGTTCATGTTCGTTATTAGTTAATGTTCCATAAAATGCGTTAACGTCGCAGTTTGGGCTTTCTTTTCACTATTCTTTGAGAGAATCGTAACAATTAGTGGATTTAAAACTAATGCGGAATTGTTTAGTTTCTATTTTAGTTTAACAACAAAGAACTGCCATAATTTGTGGATTTGAGTTTTTTGGGTCTGATACTATCGGATGCTGAAGCTTTCAAATGAACGCATAGGACTTTCTTCGTCATTTATTTCCGTGCATGTAAATCCATTAATTGTATTTATTTCTTCTTGCAGATATATATATTGTATATTACTATTAGTAAATATATACATCTGACGAGCACATGAAAGGAAATCGTGTGCGTGTTTGTATTTGCGATAGTGCATGCGCTTTTGGCAGTAATTTACGCCAAGCGAGGCTGCTGGGTGTCGTGAAAATTGGCGCTAATGGTGCAACATCCAACAACAAAGGATTTCCCAACGAGAACAAATAATTTATCGCCACTAGCAGCAACAGCACCCGCACTACCACTACTCCTACTGGATATATAGGTGGTTTGTGCAATAGTATGTCCGTCTGTTACTACTAATTACGTTGATGTATTAGCGATATTGACTGCTTTTGGTGGTAAGTGCCGCACGTTCGGAAACTAAATGGCCGGTCCTAATAAAACAGACCCATCAAAAGGACGATTGACTGAATCAACGTTTGAATTACAAACAAGCTTTATTTAGCGCGTATATATAAACATAGCAACAAATACTGGATAAATAGCGCAACTGATGGGTTGCTCGTAAAATACATTACTAGTTTGTTATATTTTCTCTAAATGTGTTATTGTATGTGTTAGTTGATGAATTAATTGAATAGATATATTATTTTCTAAGTACTTACTATCTAGTAGTATCTATATTTGTATCTTTTTTTTGTAGCTACAAAGCACAACCGCAATATTGGATCAAATAAAAGGTATCTGACTGTGATTATGTTACACGTAGGTAAGGTTTCCTTAACCGACACCTTTTGCGGCACCCTTTATACTCTGAAAATTCTTTCTTTTGTTGATAGACGAACCGAACAAAAGCGATAACTTTCTGTAAAAGCATTGATATGTTGGACTTACACGTTTGTAACGTGACCGCTACTTCGTCTTTCAACCCACTATTATGTTAGAAATTATTGAAATTCTATTTCGAGTATTGCCAACATTATTTCTTATTCTATGTTTGTTTGGTCTGAAAACCAACAACGGTTGGAAAATAAAATTTGTTGTGTATATACAGTATATTACAGTGCTTTTTATAAAATTATTTCGGAATATACAGGGTGTTGCAAATTCCCGCTGCACTACCTATTCAATTTTTTTATTTTAAATGGATTGTTATATTTTGTAAGTATATATATATATATAATTTTATCTAATTTTGACACATAAAGTGACACTTTTCAAAACCGTATGACGTTAGGAAACGCTTTACTTTTCGTAACTAGTTACGTAATGAAAAATATTTCGTAACCAGTGATGAAAAATTCATTTAATCCCCAGTTAAAACACCTGTTAAGTCAAATGAATTATTATCAATACATGGAAACTGTCATTACTAATTTAATACGACTTATGTCGTATGACGTTTCTAAAGAAATTAGTTATGATGTTTAGGGGGAGGGTTGTTTGCCATTGGTCCATCAGATGTTGTAGCAGATTTATTATCTGGGGGTTGACATTATATATTTGAAATATTTCTACGAGCCATGTGTGTGGTACTTTATCAAATGCCTTTTTGTAGTCAATGTAGGCAGATATAGCGGTTTGTTCTTCTTTTTAGCATCTCCTACTATGACGCTGTTTATAGTTATCTGTTCTTTACAACCTCGGATGTCTCTTCTACTGCCTTTCTGTTCTTCTGCAATAATGGATGTTAAAAGCTTGTACAGCGTGGGGAGACATGTGATAGGACTGTATTTGGTGGGATCTAGGCTAGCTGGAGCTGTTTTTGGGAGGGGATAGGTGGGCCCCGTAGTCATGAATCCTGGTATTCTTTCTGGATTTTCCAGTATTTGGTTAAACAGTTCTGGTTTAGGTGTATACTTGTAAATTGTTTGTACCAATAATTATGGACGCCATCTATACCTGGTGCTCTCCAATTTAACGTTTTCTGCGTTATTTTCTTCACATCTTCTGTCGTTATTTCAACTGGTACCATCATATCGATTATGTTGCAAGTTTCTTTCTCTGCTTGAATCCATTTGCTCTTATTGTTATGCCAAACCGCATGTTGCCATATTCCTTCCCAATACTGCTTAGTCCCGTGCTTAGTAGTTTGTTGGTCTGCGATTTGTACTGTTGGTGTGAGGTTGCTTTGTTCTAGCTTACTATAGAAACTTGTCTGATCGGTGTTGAACTGTTTGTTTTTTTGTCTTCTTTGTTGACTTTCTTTATACTTCCTTAATCGGTTGCTGCATACTGCAAGTTTTTGTTTGAGTAAGTCAGAGATTTCTTGTATGGTTGTCTTTTCCTCATTCTTCTGAAGGTTCATGATCTCTTCAACCTTATTTATTGTGCTTTGTTTCTTGATTTGCCCTTTTATTGTTTGTGTCAGTCTGGCAATTTGAGTTCTTAATGTTTGTATTTTTCTTGTTAGTCTATGTTCCCACGGCGATTTTTTTCTTTTGGTGGTGTTCTCGATTCGCTTGGGTAACTTCGGCTTTGTTTCATGCATGTCAATTACCGTTTTTACAGCACTATATACGATGGTTTGCAGCTCTTCTAGATTATTGCAGTGTGGTGTGAGTCGGGATATGGCTGCATTTACTTGCATTATAATTTGGTTTGCTTTCCAGTATATTCTAGGTTTTGGCAATTTTTGTCTCATCGTGGGGTCTGTACCTGAGTAAAGCATTAGATTTTTTAGTATGGCCTCATCTAGGTCATTCATGACGTTGTTCTCTACTTCCTCTGTGTTATCGTCTTGTTCTGTGTGTTCTTCTGGTGTATGCGTTATTATTCCCAGTGCCTGCTCTACTTCTCTTCTTATTTGGATGGATCTCCTTTTGAGTTTCGCAAATATTTCTATCGTAGCCTTATAGAGATCATTGCTATATGGTTCCCCTGATGTTTCGTTGATGTCGCATCTGTCCTTTTTGGTGGATTTACCATTACGGTCATTACGTTCCATGTCCGTCTTCGTTGCCTGGGTTGTCATCATCTGCGGGCAAGTCATCATGGCGGTTCCGATCTGGAGTCACCCGCACCTCCAGCCCACTTCGGTTTCTACTTCTTGTCTTTACAGCGGATATTTGCCACATACAGGGGTGCATGGTAACCAGAGCCTATTATTTTTTTCTATCAGCTTCTCACATTTACATGCTAGGTTGGGTTTTAAGAAGCAGAATCGATCTTTATAGCGACTCGACAAAATCCGTGGTGGATGCAGCTATAGTGGCTTCCCAGCTGTAGTACTTGTCGGACTACCATTTTATCAACAACGGATAGTACTCAGCCGAACAACTTATTGGTTTGAGCAAAACGCGCTACAATTCCGCGACCAGCATTCAATTCCTGCAACTCTAGTGTACCATTGTTAAAAAAGGTCGTTCTAACACTCTGATTACCGAACATTTTATAGGTCGTCTAAGTTTGTAGACCTGTCTTGTTAATAGTGTTGGTAGTGTATTAGCATCTGATCTCAATGAATATTAATGAAAAACAATTTGAAATCTTTTGTTACTATAAGTAGGAAAGCAGATAAGTATTAGGACTAATTAACTATCAAGTGTTTAGTGTTTTAGATCTTGATGATAGCTATTTTTTTATAATTCTCCCTCACTATTTTGTTGTAAAACGTCCTCAGAGTAGCGCACTTAGATCATCAGCAGAATCGGACGAACCTGAGAGATGACAAACTCCTAGTCCAATGTAGATTCCGATCTTCTAGTCCCTATTCCGTAAACAAAAGAATATACCATAAGCCGAATAAAATATGGTTTTTAATATTAAAGTCTATAATTTAAATCTCAATAAACACCACATCAGTAAAGAGACCACTTGCATAGCAAGTCTCATACATATAAGCAGCTGTATTTATTATACCTTTACTTTTTCAATATACTTGTGGAGAAAATATATACAGATCGGATATAAATGACGTAACTCACCGCATAAAACCGTGTCCTATGTATAGTAATATTTCTTTTAAGGAGAGCGTAACATCAAACGGACAAGTGTTTTTACAGAAGCGCGCCAGTTTTATGTGAATTTTATGCACATAATAAAAATCTATCCCTTTGATTTTCCGTATTTCCTTCGGTAACCCTGAGAAGTAACCTTGTGTCGTTTAACTGGAGTGCCTGTAAAAAGCCAGTAAGTAAGATGTTAGACGGAAAGCGTAGAATTTATACGGGGAGGAAATCCGGAAAACGCGGTGTGATATTTATGGTTTAATTTTTGCAATATACGGCAACGCACAAATATCTATCGGCGGTGCGTTTTGTAGACGCTAAAAATGTTATACATTTACAACTGTCAACAAACAAAAAAAGAACAATAATCGGTTAATAATAACAGATACCGTGGCCTTTATGCAACTTTCAACTTTTCGATTTTTTTCAGACTTTTTCATTCGGGTTTCATCGCTCACGCTATGCATACATTTCGAATCTATCCAAACACGTTCTCTCCTATTTATCAAACGTTTTGACAGATTTTTTATTCAAACAAGGAGAGGCTGGGTAATCGGGTTGTATGTGCGTCCTATACTGTCTGCGATGTATCGGAACACGCATAGTGCCTCGTATCAAATCTGCATGCCTCACTGGCTGACGACAATGAGCCTTTGTACGATAGACAGAGAGGGACCAACGTATTCAGTTGAAACGTGAAAAAGGGAACCGGTGGAAAAAAAATTAAACGCCGCTTGTTGGTGTCGCCATGACAACGCCCGTTCGAATTAAATCAGAACTTGAAACCGCCAATTATCTTCGTTGTATCTGCTACAATCGAATCAATCTTTAACGTACAGGAAAACTCATTGATGTTTCAATTTTGTCTAGATTTTTAACAGTAGCCATGGAATCATTTGTTCGAGATCGTTAGATTAAAAGGAAAACAAATTTTCTGGTGCAACCGTTCTACTGTTTAGTAAAACAGGGGTGCAAAATTAAGCACCACAAATTTTATTTGATAAATTCAATATAGGGAATTAAGGCGTTGACTACTTAAATCAGAAAATGGCAACTCATGAATCTTTGACAAAGATAACAAATTTTAGATGGTTTAGTCAGCAATATCTTTTAAAAGGGACGGTGGTTAGAAGAGACCTGCAGACGTGAAGACGACATCGCTCTTTCTCGTCAGCTAAGTTTTATCTCAAGTGTATTAGACCTAGAATGTTCTCTTTGGAAACTCCAATATTGTCAGCAGTTCTGTATTTCAGGCGTGAGTTTACTTTAGTTATATCTAAGACAAGTGAAGTAAGTAGAGTAGAATTATACTTATTACCTCCTCTCATTCCATTATAGAATGGCACTGCCTTTGAGCGTGATATTTCTATGTATTGTCTTTTCTTTTTGTGCTAACCCTGATACATATCATGTGAAGCCGATCCGACAAAATTGGAACTAAAAGCTACCACTCTATTTATCAGATTATCTACCCATTTGATCGAAATAACAATAGAATTTTGACAGATTTCATTAAGCATCTTTCTAACATTTTATTATTGTACTGAAGGTTTGTAAACGGTGGTTTGGAAAATTTGTTTTTCTAAATAGCCACTCAAATAGCCAGTAAGAACTAACGCAATTATCAAAGGGAAGTGAAATACGTAATGGTATCTTTTCTGACAACTGCATAACAACAGCATATCCTTAAGCAAAGAACGCGTATTAGGTTCTTAATTCCATGAAAGCTTTCTGATAAATTATAAAGTCATAAATTGTGCCAGACACAAAAATAGAAACAATTAACATCTCACTTTTTGGATTTTTTAAAATATACTGCTTGATACTTAGAGATCTTTCTCTTCTGGATCGACAAAATTTTGTCCTCCTGTGAAGTAAAGTGCACACCATTTGTAAGTTTAGAAAACATATTTACTGAGATATTTGCAGCTATTAAAGAAATAGCAAATTTTGTCCGACAATACATGCGAACTCCTGGAAAACCTAAATTCCTCATTATCATAAGAACTCCAAAAAATATCTTTAGTTCAGGTATATTTGTTTCTGAAAAGTTTGTTTATAGAAAAAGGTTCAAACGAGATATTACCTGAGAACTAGATGCCTTTATACAGTTGATCCTGATGAAATATATTAGGTATATAATTATTATTATCGTTTTTTTTGTAACATTCTGAGTATTCAAGGAATTCTGTCACACAGTCATTTGCGATCTATCAAAATGCAATGCCTGATTCTTTGGGGTTTGCTCTTGAATTAGTAAGGGTTTAAATCAGTAGAAACTCTTCTACTTCAACGAGGATAGAGCTAATGAGTGCAAAGTGCAACCAAAAAAAAATAGTACTAATGGTAATATAATATCTAAACGGAGTTTTCTTACCTCTTGTCAGCACATCACTCACATCGTTCCAACCATCTTGTCCTACTTCAATTCTTCTAATTCTGATTCATCTCCATTGAGAATTTCAAACAACTGTTTTTGTGTCAATAGTGGACATATATATCTATCAATCGTGGTGTGCACTGTAATTGCAATACCTATTTGCACTTTTACAAACAGTATTACTTTTGTATTTACATTGTATAATAAACACATAAAAAATATTTAGCATCTTTTAATAACAGAATTTGATTCTAGATCATTGATAATCAGAAACGATTAGCAGTTTTTCGTTTTCCTTGACTGCAACACCTAAGTCGTCAATTTTGAAACATCGAAACCCTGGTCCACATGAATTTTGCTATGAAACCTGTTCACCGTAAATTTCTCGAAGCAATCGCAATCTGCATGCTGTTTATTTGGCACAAAATTTTACAAATGACACAACAAAAAGTAATAGTAAAAGTTTAACACTTCTAGAAGGTCAACAACCAAGTTCTACCTGTCGCAATCTATTCAATTAATGCAAAAATCGACCCTTCAATGCCCTACCCTCGCAGCTTGGTAATCAATATGCTGTGTGTCTCACAATCAAAGACCTTCGATATATCGAGGAAACTAACTGTCACATTATCTTCCTTTTCTATTTCGGCCCTAATATATGAATACAAGTCAATTAGCGCTTTGATCGTTCCTTTGCTACTTCTAAATACAAATTGACAAGAATTTAAAATATTATCACTTTCTAAATCGTGTTCTAACGTTAGTCTAAGGGTTAATTCTAACAATTTCGATAGCACAGGTATACCAGCTATTGGACGATAGTTATTATGGGAATTACTGTCTCCTTTTGCTGATGGGGGTGCCACTCTAGAAACTTTCAGACATGCAGCGAAGGAATCTTCTGAATACAACATAAAATATTCAATTCAAGTGTTCAAATGTTGTCATGTTTCCTTGAAAATATCTATCCTTCAAATAAATAAAAATTTTTCATATTGAAATTATACTTCAAACAAATTTGCTCTGACGATGACTTCTTGTGTGGATGGTTTCCTATTTTAACAGATTATTTCAAAATTTATATGGTAATTAATCTATTGCAGAATTCTGATAATAGTTTTAATGGACGAACAATATACCATACTTATAAATTATGGAAAATATACAAATCTGAATTTTTTCAAGAGAAATCTGCAACAACCTTTCTCATTTTGGCAAAATATCGCTTATTTAAACCAAAGCATTAGATCCATAGATTAAACTTTATATTAATTAATGTCATATTCTCACAAAATACTGGATATTCCTTCAAAAGCACCCGGTATTTGTATATGTGTTATTAATGTAAAACTTCCTTTCGTTAAACGCATATTTTACACAAAACCTGTCTTAATGTGGTTTAGAGGTGTCATTCATCTGGTCCTCTGAATTACGAAGTAAAAACAAACCCTATCCTAAGCAACAGCAGTCGAGTATCATCCACGTTGCGACGTAGACAAACGCTAACGCTACAAAAAATTACATGTTAATTATGTAACAGATGTCGACTGTCACTCTAACTAAAAAATACATCCGTAAAGTGTCTGGCGAAACGAAACGCGAACACACACATACGTCTATATAAAATACAAAGCTGTAATGTATATGTAGAGTAGCATGGAATACCCGAAGATGTCAAATCCTATACTCCATCTCTCAGTTGC
The DNA here is from genome assembly GCA_023690525.1 of Holotrichia oblita. Classification (NCBI taxonomy): domain Eukaryota; kingdom Metazoa; phylum Arthropoda; class Insecta; order Coleoptera; family Scarabaeidae; genus Holotrichia; species Holotrichia oblita. Next base: position 177,138,378 of record CM043016.1, read on the forward strand.
AGTATATACCAACCCTGACTGTTCGGAACAGAGATGTATATGTGTGGTGGTAACTGTGAACCCTCCTCCTACTCGATGTTTAGTCTGAGGTAGTATTTCAAAACTTTCAGTCCGCGACTGAAAATATATATCACGACGTTAGCATACATACACCACATCCACATCCACAAAGAAGAAGTACTGGTTGCTGGACGGTTGCGGTTACGTCGTTTATCACTGGGATGTCGGTGGCTTCCTTTCCCCGGATTCCGTACGAATATCCGTGCATTCAGGCGACTCCGACCTTTTCGGATGCCTCTGCCTGTCGTCCGCACAGATTGCCGCCGGTAGATAGTTGATGTCTCTCTGCGAAAAACACGTCTTTCGAATTTTACGAATTGTTCTCGAATGATATGTACACTACTGTAGCATTATTGTCTTTAGTCAATGCTCTTGTAATAATAAAGGTGTTCAAATCTGCAATCTATTTAAAATTAAATTTTGAAACTTATCTTTTGAAAAAAAATGTTTTTTTGTGATCGACTTGCGAACCAAATGCTGTCAATTTCAAGTTTAAGATGAATAAAGTAATTGGTAAAGCAGTCGCCAATAAAACAAATTTTAAGAGAAATATGTTGCCATATTTGTTAAGTTATACATATATTGTTAAAATGATTCGTTGTAGTGTTTATTTACATGTAATTTATAAAATATTATTTGGCAAGGGGTTCTTTAAAAAATTGATATCTACCAAATCATTGCTTCATAATTCATTAAATGATTTACAAATTTGTATGCAATGAATATTCTGCGGCTATATCTTTGGCAAGATATTTTCTGAAAACGTCAATAGGGATCAGAGCAAATAAAACAGAAGTCAACGAAACCTCCTTCTAGTGTATTTATAAAATTAATAAAAATCCTCCTTTAAAAATATGCCAAACGGACTTGACTTTTTTTGATATGGAGAGCAACTTCTTCAAGATAGACATTTGTTAAATACATTATGTATATTCCCGATGCAGCAACTTTCATAACAAATGGAATTGTTAATTTAATAAACTATCTTTAAACTGTCTGCCACACCCTGTACAATAGTCATATTTCAATAAATCAGCTTCACAAAAGCTATCGTAAAGCTCATAGTAGATGTATTTATCCGTGCAAGCCTTAATAGTCTTAATTAGCAGGAATGTCATAATATACAGATGGTCGTGAACGACAATTTATGCGCATGCAGCGTGTCGGAAGAAGAGCAGATAGATAGGTATGCGGTTTGTTTGACATGAGTGACACGTGTAACTGTCATTAATAATTTCCGACGTCCGTTCATCCGGGCGCTACAGCATATTAGCTGCTATAACTTACCTAGAAGTAATAA
>CM043016.1:177140237-177173525 GCA_023690525.1 Holotrichia oblita
TCGATCTACCCAGTTCTACTTTGTGCAATTATCGCAGAACAACTTTTTTGCGTTGATTTGTGAACGACGCTCCAGGGAACAGACTACCTAAATGTAGTTAATTCATCAGTGAAACGGCAAGCGGGTATATAAATACATACAATAGAAAATGTATCTTTCGGCTTCATGTATGCAGCAACTAGCCTGGCTCTTTTCCTCACACTAAAACACTAAGGTGTTATACGTAGTCGTCTACGTATTTCATATTACATAAATTCCAGGCGAGAACTTTGTCGACTGTAGGTGTCTATTGTATTATTAACGAAATGTAAACGAACAAAAGGTCTCGCTCGTTAAAGTTTTCGGCGAGTCGATTTGCGTAGGTATTGTGTTGTATGCTAGTCGCTAGTCGAAAATGACACCAGACATATACTTACTTGTATACTTATTGCTCATGTACTTACTTAAAATAATATTGATGTTTTCGTCTTTACATTTTCAATTAGTGAAATTATATTAAGATAAAGTTCTACAAAAAGCTAGAATGGCATTCTAGGGATGCCAAAGCATCTTTGTAAAAACCTGAGAATCAAAATATTAATGAACAGGAAGAGATGACCACGCTCTGGAACAAATTAGCCGATTGAACGGAAACAGAAAAGATGACAACCTATAGCTTGAAATTCCACAAGAAAACACTACTACTAAAATAGCTACTGACCTCTAAGATATTATCTTTTTTTATGTGTGGTGGGTGCTTAGTTGCATTGACTCCCTAAGCTGCATTACTTGTTTAGCTATCACTGCAACTCTCGCGGTTTAGTTTTGTGTGTGTAAATTGTGTACAAATGGCTTTGTGACAGCATCATATCGCCTTTTATAATGCAGTGCTGTTAATCACGTTGCTCACAACAGCGAATGGTCAGTCGATCCGGATTTCAACTCTCGGAGAAAATGTCACCGTCGCTCCAGAGAATTGAAACCCGGTTCCTACCGTCCCACCTCAGCAATAATCACCCACCTAACCACTATGGCTATCGACTCGTCTTAAAAACAGAAATAAAAGTAGATCAGGATCTAAAATTTGAGAAAAACATTAAATTGGAAAAACTAATGGAATAAGGTAATCGCAATAGAACACTAGATTTCAGTAACGGTACGTTCTTTAGAACGAACAGAAATAAAAGTAGATCAAGATCTAAAACTTGAGAAAAATATTAAATTGGAAGAACTAATGGAATAAGGTAATCGCAATAGAACACTAGATTTCAGTAAGGGTACGTTCTTTAGAATCTGATCAATCTTTCTAGAATAAAACAGAAGTCACTTAATCTAGAAGAGATATACCGGGTGTCCATGAATATGTGGGCAATATCTCGGATACATAAAGTTTATATAAAAATAACACTGTATGTCTATATACGAGTATCTTTTTTTGCTAGGGTGCACCACTGCTGAGATATTCAACCTTAAAGATAGAGTTGGCTAGGTGGTTTTTTAAATGCAATTATGTATTGCCTTTTTTTTTCATGTATTTGGAATATCATTTTCTCCTTTCCAAGCTGTCCACAGCTTTGCTGCTTGAAATATAATTAGGGGTGGCATGAGTTTTCCTGCGGCAGAAACACACGCTAAAACTGATGTGTTTTCTCTACCTGAACCCTGAATATTTCTATGAAGTTGTTTTCCTTTTTGGCCCACAGCTCTGCCTCGAGATGGATCAAAGTTAAAAGCAGTTTCGTCCAGGTTCCAAGTGTGTTCTGGTTTATCTTTCAAATTTAAAAGGATCTCCTGTTGCCTTTTCTTCTTACAGCCTCTAAAGGTTCTGGTTCTTTTTAAGATAAGTTATTCCGTCTTATAAATTCTCGGAAGCAATCATTTCCAGACCCACTTTTCCCAAAACTTGTTTTTATGTTATTAATGTCAACATATTCACTTACTACAGTCTTCACTTCCTCTTTATGTAGAGGAAATCCCCATTTTGCCATTATTTTTAAATTATTTGCGAGACATTCTTCTTGTTCTTTTGTTAGAGCAGTTTTTCTGCCTTGTACGCCTTGATGTGTATTATGCACTTTCCGAAATAAAAACGTTTGGTCTATAGCATACTTCGCACTAGCTTCGCGAAATGTTAGGTTTTTTGTCTATATCTTGCACATCTGCGTTAACCCTTTCTTCGGGGTACTTGACCGCTTTTTTGATATAATTTCTTGGCATTTCAATGTTTCTATGTCGAGATCTCAAATACTACTGACTAATTCTCTCTGATCTTACTGCATGAAGTAAAAATTCGTATTGAAACTGACACAGACCTGCGTAAAATTGTTTCATATTTTCCCAGAGGCTGTTTCATTTTTTCCCTAATCGGCGCTTTATTTTTTCCCAAATTTTTAAATCAGTATTATAAATACCAGAAAATTAAAACTAAAACGACATTATGTTCTGTGATCTATTTGCTTTGCGGAAAATTAATATCAAACTGATACTGCAATTAGTTTTGCTTTTACAGAGAAAGTTCTGCAGCAAAGTATGATATTTTATTTACATATTTTTACCCTGGTTTCGAAAATACCTCATGGACAGTACAACATTTACTACTAGCGTTTTATATTTTTATATCCTCTTCATTAAACTATAAGTTAGGTAATAGCGCTTGCATAATTGCAGTAAATTCATATATTAATAAATTACAGACTTGTTTCACTTTTATCCTAATTTTTACGTGTTGCATATTTACCCCACTTGACCCTAGTGAGTACGTTAACTAATAATGTTTAAGTTAATGTTGTGTTCTTCCTATACACGTAACTATTAAGCAATCTACTACCTCTAGTTGTGTGTGAATTTTGTTGGATTTTAGAAGGAAAAATAGAAATAAAAAACAAAACGAAGCATTACAATATTAAGGCACTAGAATCACTAGATTGAACAAATATTTGCACTGGAATAGAGATGATTCTGAATGAAAATTACATATTGGAGTACGGCGTCTCCTGCAATAGTCCGTTTGAAAGACACGGATTGAATGACAAGTCCGTGTGCAGAAATCAACAATTTTATATATTGGAAAATTGTTTGATATAAAATTTAATAATAGTTTCTCTTGTTTATAATTACATTGGACAATTGTAACTTGAATATGTCAAAGCCCGTAAAAAACCAGGCCGGATTTTTTGAGGCAAAATAACCTTGTGTTTCTACGTCAGCAGCGTTTATAAATCTGCGTTTTAATTATCATTTTTAAAATTTTAAAACAAGTTATAATCAGAGGTTGCCAAACCGGGTGAATAGAATGGATTCATTGAATTTCAATAGCGTCCAACCTAGTAATCTTTTCGAGTGTAACATTTGCTTTACAGGCGGGACAAATCTCTTGTGGACATTTGACTTTTCCTAGCCGGAATCTTGGGATCAGTCACATTAAGAAGGTTCATGTAGTATGCGTTGTTGATAGATGTACCCAATTTGAATTAGCCAATATCCGTGATCCCATCTTTATTCCAGAATACAATAGCCATGATCTGTTTGACTATTATTTTGGTACGCTCGACTTCTGACAGTGCCTAATCGGGAAGCTGCCATTTGGAAGCTGAATTTCGGATTTGCGGTGGTTAGTAGTAGTCCCCAACCCTCATTGACAGTTAGCAGATTGTCCAATCAATCATCCCATTCGGTACCATACTCGTCTAAATTTGATTAAGCATCATCAACTGTTTCATTTTTTTGCTCACTAGACAGCAACTTGGACACCCGCTTTACCAAGACCTCTCTGAAACTAAAACGCGTAGTTTTGGTAATTTGTTGTAGGCATCCTTTTGACTAGCCGAGTTCAGCAGAAAGTAGGGTTTAGTGATGTTTTAAAATTCTTCACTAGATAGTCGGTGATGATTTTTAACAAACTAGAATTAACCGGATTTGAAAATCGCCCTTCTTTCGTCTGCGTGGCGGTTTCTGCACCACCATGTTCGAAATAATAATAGTGCCATATGCAAGTATTCAGCTTGTGTGTCGTTTTCACTAGGTTATCACTTAGTTTAATGCAGTCTGATTTCTTTAGTAATACAGACAAATGTTTTAAAAATATATTAAAAAATAATAAACTACATAACAGTTTGGCATTGTAATTGTAGACTATTTTATATTTTAAAATGTAGTGTTTATTTTGTCATTTAATACACATTTTTTGTCGATTTATACATGCTCGATTATCATTTATTGTTGTTGCTTATAGATCTATTTAATGAATCGTAATTGCTTATAACGGCTTTCCGCAATTCTGCATATCCGCGCAAAATGTCCATTTACGCTTTGTTGTTCAAAAGTCAATATCCTAGATAACATCAACAGTTTTCAGCAAGGAAACATAATTCACAAATAAACATTCACAACAAAATGGTGGAAGAATATCACTTAATAATAACTAATATTGCATATAAAATTGCCTAAGCATAAATATATATAGATAATTTCCTATTCTTTCCTTTTTTTTCTTGTTTTGTTAGGGTATCAGTAAAAGATTTCATCCGTACTTTAATGCTGGCCTGGTCGGTTAATACGAGCATCCCGAAATCGTTCTTCCAGTAGCAGTCAGTCCATCCATAGACGCGATACATCATTTTTATTGCTCGAACAGCAGTGGCGGTAGCAAAAGTTGTTCGGAACAACGTGCTTGCCTGCGAATCTCCTGCCTCCGTCCCTTCTCCGGATGCGTAATAGCTCTCTCTACTCCGACTCGGAGTATCGTCTACAACGCGCGACGCGCCATCATATCTGACTGCTTTGCGGTATATAATGCATATATATTATACATATAGTATGTACTATATACATAAGTGTGTCTTGTGCCTTTACCGTTAGTATAGTGGTAGTAGCAGCAGTCCGTCGTCTCTTCTCATAAATATATACGCAGTGATTTCGGTCGGGCCGCAGATGTAACAAACGACTTCGTCATGCCCGGAACATTATTTCTCCTACCACCGGCGCGTCGGTCGCGTCGGTTTCCTGCCTGCTGCGAAACTTTTTTACGGAGGAGGCGCTTCATCCGCGAAGACAGCTATGTCGACGACATTCATATTGTTACGGAGTCTATATTATAGGCTTTTTACTTCTCTTTTCTCGTCTTATGTACCGAATGTTATCCGAGTTTTATCTTCGAATTATGCTCCAAATTGGACCGCATCTTTCCCTGTTTTCTTTTACATGGCAATAAAGATATAATCGTAAATAAAAAATTTTAATGGGAGGTGCAGGCAAGTTATATAAATGCAAATTACGTTTATATATGCATTTTTTTAAATACGATCATAAAATAATGATGGCAAAAAGTTTCCTTACATAAAGCGGTTTATATCATGTCTAGTTCTGATTTAGTAAATCCCTTGCTTGACTAAATTGATTCTGTATCCAGCAGCACAGCAAATATACTAATACTTTGCAGTTGCTATTTTCCCAAGTTAAAACAAATGAAATTTGGTTGTAAATGATGCAACTCCAAGAAAATAAATTAATCCTCTCCAAAAAATGTATATTGGAAAATATAACACCTAGGTAGTTAATGCTGATTTGATCGAGCATAAAACATAAGATAGAGTTACTTTTCATACATACAACTTTAGTAATCTTTCGGTACTTTTCGTTTTCGCATCTGCCTGTCTTCGAATCAAATTGAGAGACGTAACCTAGAGGAGATCGTTTTCTTTGTTTTCATGCCTAACAAAGTGATTCTCCTACATCAAATTGGGGTTCGTACAGGGACATTTGTTTCCTATTTGACACATCACAGACTTAAACAGCACGCTTGTACGGCAACCAACCAAAAACGACACACATATCAAAATTTGTATCCAAAATTCTCAGTAATGTCGTAGGAAATACGGAGTACAGTTAATTCCATTAACAAAAAATCCGTACCGTGTAATCATGAAATTATCAGTTTAGACGTTGTATCTTTATTTACAAATTCTCTACAAATTTGGCACTTAACGGTATAAACAAAAAATGGAATTTTATTTCAAAATTATACAAATTTACCAAAAAATGAATTCATCTTGGCTGCAAAACTTTGCATAAATTCAACATATTTTCAGTACAATGACACAATACTTAACAAATTAAACTGTCATGTACAATTTTGTAAGCGATATGTAGATGATTGTAGATGCTACATACCAAATGATAAAATTGATCATGTTCTGCACACATTTAACACATATCATCATAGGTTAAAATTTACTTTCGAAAGAGACAATCAAAATTCTATACATTTTTTAAATGTAAAGATATTACATGATAACACGCACATAAAAATAAACTGGCACATTAAAGACACTAGTAGTACTAGTAACACTTGAGGTCTTTCTGTACAACCTCGTTTGAAATCATGACATCATTTGGAGATAGTGTTGCGATGTTGGAACTCACTGACATATGCAGCATTCAGCTTGTGTATCGTTTCCACTAGGTTATCACCTAGTTAATCAAGCATTCGTTTCAGTTCCACCCCACAATTCAAGTATTACATCAGCATGTTGCAATGAAAAATGTAAGTCCTAATTCAAAGCACATGATTTGACTATAACCATTGTTTGCATATTATGCTCTTATTCAATTGTTTTGTCCTCAACCCAAACAACAAAATAAACAACCTTTATTTTCACCTTGGGTCACTATCAGTCTTTTACAGCCATTTCTTTCTGGATAATCTTTTTGCTCCTTTGGTTTTTTATTTCTTTTTTTTGGGCAAATTATTTTTGAGTAAATACTCATAAAATTGAAGTCCACTAATTCCAATCATTGTCCTTCTACGGTTTTTCCTTTTCTCTTCTCGGCAGATCTTTCGGAAATGGTTCAACATTGAAAGGTACGTCCTTTCCAGTCAGTTTGTGATGTTTGAATGATTTTGGAGAGAGATCTTCCATTGTGTTGTTTTGGTAGAAATATCTTGGATAACACTTTTTGACGTAAAAATTAGACTCGGCACAAATACCCCAGATTCAGGATAATATCTAGAAACACTACTAACCACCATCACAATATAAACAACAAAAAAGAGGAGACTAAACAAAACAAAAAATTAACATCTAGATTCCAACCAATGCTTTAGAGTGCTCTTAAATTTCTTTTGTCATACATATAAATTCTTTTACCTGACTTTACCCAATTCATTGAACTATTATGAGTACGAACTTTTTTGTAAGGAAATGATATATCAAAATAATAAAAGAATTTCATGAACTCCTTTTGTTGTACTGGTGCTAATGCCAGTAACATTGATGTTGGTCCAAAGTTATTAGGTCAAGCCCTCTTATCTTAATGCTCTTAAATCCTCCTCCATGAAGCTTTACGAAATTGAATAATATCTACATCCTTCTATTACAATGGTTAGCACAGGTACCAAATCTTCTTTAATTCGATCTTTTCAAGGAACCTTCGTCATTTTCATTCGCTTTATTTTCCTTCTCTATCCTCCATTTCGTGTGTTGCTACTAGTGCTAAATATCACCAGATGAAATGCTCAAACTTGGCTCTACACTCAATTTTGCTTTGAATCAGCAATTTTTCTACTTTTTTTCGACGACTATTTTAGCACCTTTTTCCATCAGGTCAATACAGCCCTCAATGTTTCCTTTACAGGTTTGATTATGGTAACATCGAAGGGACTCTGCAAGATGTAATTATCGGAACATTTATTGGAAGATTTTCGCTTATTACAACTTTCCTCCGTTCATATCTTTTTAAATATGGCAATTGTAAATTTTCGACTTAAGTTGGCAACACTTCTGTAATTTAATGTTAGCACACCTGATTTTTAAATTTAAATTTGTCATATTTGTCAAAGTAAAAGTCATACGAATAAAACCACTGAATTTTATTTTAACAATGGTATTTTCTATTGAGCAAAACACATTTATTGTAATGGCTTATTTTCGAAGCGGCTTACAAAATGATGACGGTAATTGGATATATTCGCTGCAATCAACTTTTGAACAATTTATTGCAATATATCCAGAGGACCAAGTTGATTACTGTAGCTTTACAACGCACACTACAAGAATTGTTAAAAGGTTTCTGAACACCGGTAATATGGCTAAAGGTAAATCTACTGGCCGTCCCACTGTTGCTACACTTGATGTTTTGAATAATGTTAATGAACGTGTTGCAGAAAATCCTCATATTTCAGTACGTGGTTTATCTCAACAAATAGGTAAAGTCCGATTATCAATTATTATTTTTAACCTTTGTTATGTCCTTTCCAGAACTCTCCTATGAATCCACTCGTAAGATCCTAAAAAAGCATTTACATTTACATCTGTATAAATTTACAATTGTTCAGCAACTTCACCCACCTGATTTCATATTACGAACACAGTTTTGTTACTGGTATAATAACAATCTGCATAATAATATTGATCAGCAAAATATCACTTTTTATTCGGATGAGGCTTGGTTTCATTTGTCTGGTTATGTTAATTTCCAGAACTTCAGAACTTGGTCGGCAGAGAATCCGCAGAACTTAATCCAGGTGCCATTGCATCCAGTTAAAATCGGTGTTCGGGTGGCAATGTCACGACAAAGAATTATTGGTCCGATATTCTTTCAAGAAACGATTAATGCTCAACGCTACCAAACCATTATTTTGGAATCATTTATAAATCAATTGGATGACATAGAGTTAACGAGTAGTTATTTTCAGCAAGATTCAGCTACAGCGCACACTGCACAAATAACAATTAATTATTTACACCAGTTCTTCCCAGACCGTTTGATTAGTGTAGGTTTGTGGCCAAGTAGATCTCCCGATTTGACGCCGCTAGATTTCTTTTTGTTCCCTTATTTAAAAAACACAATATACCGGAATCAAATACAGAATTTACAACAGTTACGGAACGCTATTGAGGAGGCAATAGCAAATATAGGACCTGAAATGTTAACTAATGTATTTAACAATTTATCACGACGAGTACAGTGTTGTTTGGCAGTGGAAGGTCGACACTTTGAGCATATTCTTTGAATAATTTTTGTTTAGTCGTTTAAAATATGCGTTCAAAAAACTCGTTTTCTATAAATCTCCCTTCTCGTATCAGTAAACAAACATGCATAACGCATCCATATGATACAAATGACATAACCTACAAAGTTGTACCTATATACGAACAACCAGGCAAGCCAATTTTTCAGTGTTGCCAAAGTAAATATTTGTTACAAACATTTATAGTCACTTGGTATTACGTATTGTACATTTCTTTTTCAATTATTGGCTACCATGACAATATATCTGACGTGACAATCTATGATGACAATCGTGACAATTACTTATCTAATTTTCGACCAGTTCTGAAGTAACATCCGATTACAATCATTTTGCGTTGTAACTCCAACATGATGAATAAAATAATCAAATGTAAGCTTCTCTAATTTGGGTTTGTCACACTGACAGCTGTCACAGTTTGAAGTGCAATTTAAAACTATCGCAGTGTCGCCAGTCTTGCTGAAGATAATACTTTAAAACTTTATGTTGACATGCCTGATATCTTTAAATTCAAATGTGTCCAAAATTTGACAGGATAATAATAATAATAATAATAATAATGGATAAACGTCATTAATATTGATTCACTTAAGTAATTCTAATCTACATAAATCTGTTTGACACACTAGTAACACTTCGGTAAATATAAAAAAGCGTAATTAACAGTTTAGTAGATCATGCTATTAAATTAGCTCACCCTGATTTTAGAATAAAATTTAACCAAAGTTAGAACAATACTACAAAAAAATAGTTATCCTAAAGCGTTTTATAATAAATTAATCACAAAAAGTATAAATAAAATATGTAACACAGGTACAAAATCAAATCATAACATATACCACACCATACCATACATAAACAATTTAAGTGACACAATAAAACACGAATTAAAAAATCACACATTCACATAACTTTCATACCTACCAACAATAGACACTTATTCACAAATTTAAAAATACCCATTACACAAGACAATCAAAATAATGTCGTTTATAAATTAGATTGCAAAGATTGTAACAAATGTTATATCGGACAAACCAAACAATATTTAAAGAAACGAATTTATAATCACCTGCTGCTTTATCTAAGCACTCTAAAAGACGACATAATTTTAATTTTCAAAACACTAAAATTTTAAAAAAGGAAAATAATTATAAAAAAGATTAATTTACGAAATGATATACATTAAAAAAGATGAAAACGTGGTAAATTTTAGAACTGATATCGATCATTTAAGTCTTATTTAGAATAATTTAATTCACGCCTGAATTTCATTAATTTTAAGCTCTTGACTAAATTTTTTTGCCTTGTTTTTTCCCTAGTCCTTGAACAGAATTGTTAGAGCTTGACTAAAAATAGATTAATATACGAATAATTTAAATCATATTAATTTTTACGGTAGTATTAAGCCAATATATCCTTCATTATTATTTGCGAATGTAATTAAAATTCGATATATCAATGAATTCTTTGTTTTTTACATATTTTTGTTGATAGGCATGGCGATTTATATTATTAGTATTTTGACACATTAAATGTCAATTTCTTCCACTGAAGAAGTCTTATTAATGAAAACATAATATTACATGTTCTGGAATAAATTGGTATTTAATTAATTGTTGTTTTATTGACCTATAAGTGGAAATATTTCAAGAATTGAAAGATAGGTACATAAAGGTCACAAAATAGATATGTTAAGTATATCCAACACGTGAAACAAACGTGAACGAAACTGGATCATTATCGGACAAAAAGCTAGGTTCACGTTCTCGTCTAGTGCGCTCAATCGAAAACATTGCTATCGTTGCCCAGCGTATGAGTGAAAATCCATCGACATCAATTAGTTATCGTTCTCATAAACTGAACATTTCTCGCACTTCTCTGAGTAAAATATTGCATAAAGAGCTCGCTATGAAGGCTTACAAATTTCAATAGTCCAAGAATTAAAACCTGATGACGATTCGATGAGCTTTCGGTTCGCCCAATGCGCTGGAAATCGCTTGGCCAAAGATGAGCATTAAAAAAAATCATCTTTTTATCATTCGTTTGTTTTTCCACATCGAAAGCTATGTCAGTAAGCAAAACTGTCGAATTTTGGGTTCAGAAAATGCAAATGTCATCATTATGATGCCGATGCACCCAAAAAGAGTGACTGTTTCGCGGGGATTTTAGCACGGTGGCATCATTGGGCCATTTTTCAACAGAATGACGCTATTTGCCACACAGCCAACGTAACAATGGAACTTTTAGGCACCGTTTTCGAAAATCGAATAATAAGGTGAAATTCTGATGTCAATTGGGCGCCTGGAGGCTATTTGAACCCAATAGACTACATTTTGTAGGAAGCCGTTAAGAATAAATAGTAATGAAATTCAACCTTCGAAAAAGTACTTGGTAATTGGGTTGATCGGATGGCGTACTGTAGGGCTGGCCGTGACAGTCATTTGAATAATGTTGTGTTTCATTTCTGTATGTAAAGGTTCAATCTTTCTAATAAAACCATACCTTTGAAAAAATATTCATTTCTTTTTTATATACCTGCTTCAATTTCCAAACGCCAAACTCCACTCTTATATCCAGGTATATTATGCGTCAAATACACACGGCATGTACTCCGCAAGGCAATTTTTTTAACTAAATATATATTTAAATAAAATAAATGAATATAGAGAGTTACAATTTTTCTCTCTTTGTAATATATTGTTTACTTTAATTTCTGTGTTCACAAGTTCAAAGAGAAGAGAGCAGGATATCCGCCCTGAAACGTCTTCCAACGAGAAATACACCTCGTATCAGCTACTATCTACTGAAAATGAAGGTCATAGTACTCGTCATCTTTTCACGGTTTTCTTTGCATTTGTTAAATTAAGTAAATACTTCAGTGTTCAAAATATCTATGATTATCTAATAATTGTTTGTTTGGTTTTACCTTTTCCATACTTAATTCTTTATAAACTCTCAAATAAAGATATCGGTAAATCGACCATTTGTAATTATCATTTGATAAACACATATCTAGGTACCAATCTTAATTTCCCAATCTGCCACTCAACTTCAAAGCATTAAAAAGATCACTTATTTAGACATGAACGTATTATTTTTTGCAAAACTATGAAACTACTCGAAATTACATAATTTGTTTCGAAACAATCGTGCAATATCATTGAAACTTCTGTCGTAATTGGCACTCAAATCAATGTTCGACATTTTAAGCGGAACTCTAACCATACTTCTATCTGATATTCCACGTAAAATACGAATCCTACTTCCACGTAAAATATAAATAAAGCTGCACCATCTACTGATATGTACAGTAAAATAAGCGTGCTGCATCAGAGGATGTAAAAGAAGATGGTTCTATTGATGGACAAGACACAGTTTATTCCACTGCGTAACTAACATCCGACATATGTACTACATACATATACATATATATATATAAATATTATGCGAGAGAGTATTGTGGTTGACGGAACACACAACTAATGATGTAGAATAATATTTTAGAGTGAACTACACCTATTACTTATACGTAAATATGTTTTTTCCGAGAAGAAAACAAAATAAAACGTTTACTTCGCTTCGACTAGCGTTCCTAGAACTGCATTACCGGTCTCTAGTACAGATTCAAACTCTACGTCGACCTTTTAGATAAATGCATGGATTATATTCCCCTTGACTTTGTATTTAAAATATTTCGTATTTATCTAGACTTCTTGGAATGGAATGCGGAGTAAAATTAAAACAGGAAAATTTGTATATGAAACGCAGTCCACAAAACTCTATCTCTACTAACCTACATAATGTAATTAGACTCTCAACTTTAGTAGATTAATTTTATTCGGCAGAAATCGAGGATTTTTACAGATCAAGTATGAAATATTCAGATATGTTATTACAAAAACGAATTGGCGAGTTTTTTATTTTCAAAATACTAGTTTGTGTCTTGGTTTTTTTCTCTTTGTATTTCCTTAGAATCCCTATAAAATAAGATTAAGTGTTCTACTATCCTTGATATGTTCCTTCCATTTCTCTATTTTTCCTTGCGCTTCACTGAATGCTCTCAGGTTGTGAGAAAATAGGTGCAAATCTGAAAAGCGAAAATTTAATTTGAGTCCTACGTTGTGTTCCAAAGTTGTGAATCGCTGTATCATATCGTTTTCAATTTCGACTTAATCAGGACATTTATTGCTTCCTAGAAAATTTTCAATAGTTTCTTTAAATCGATCCCCATTTCCGTCCCTTCCAAAGGTAGAGTTGCGAAAATAACATCGTAATGGAATTGAACCCCCTTGGCACTTTTTTTGTTCGCATTACACCAGAAAAATTATTCAAAAATGATATATGTCCTAAGGTAGGAGAAAATTGGTAACAGTAAGACACGGGGTATAATGAGACGGTATTGATATTTCAAATTTTACATATCTTCGCAGATAATAGCGCGTCAGCGAACACTAACTCCGCAGAAAATAGCACGGTTTTCGAGTGAATATATGTCTGAGGCAGTACGTTTGGTCCAGCTAGGACAAAATTTGCGCCAAATGGCAAAAGAGAAAAACCTGGCTTTTCAAACTCTGGCTAGCTGTGTAAAAAAGGAGAGGAATAAGGCACCGGGTGAAGTAATAAGAATCGCTCCCCATTATATCAACAAAGTCTTATCCATTGAACAAGAATTTAAACTCTATGATTATCTTATCACCTACTCTAAAATGTTCTACGGATTGCCGTTTTTCGGAATGTAACAAAATGGGATATGAATTACCCGCTGTCAATCGCCTCAAGATGCCCGAACACTGCACTAGAAATAAAACTGCTGACATTCACTGGAGGAAGTGGTTCGTGAAGCGACACAGTAATACATTATCACTGCGTTGATGAAAGGGTTGTAGTCTGAGTAGAAGTACTTCATTTAGCCAATATAATGTTAACATATTTTTTAATAATTTGCGATATGTTGTTGATCAAAACGATAGATTTGGTAATGGTACTCGCATCTTTAATTTAGATGAAACAGCTATAACAACTGTCCAAAAACCATCATTGCATAGCTCACTCATTACAACGTGCTACTTAATAAGTGCAAGTAAAAACGCATTACGACCTGTAATAGTGTTTCCACTAGTCCACGCTAAGCCATACATAGTTAAAGGTGCCCTTCCAGATACTCTTCTTTTGGCGACGAAAGGTGGATGAAAGCTAGACTGCTTTTGCAAGTTATGCAACATTTTATCAAACATTCCAATCCCTTAACTGAGAATCCCAGTGTTCTTCTCTACGACAACCTTCCCATTCAAGTCTTGGATCTAGCTAAAGTAAATGGAGTGACTGTTTTGACTTTGCCTCTTCATTCGATTAATAAACTACAATTTCTAGATGTTGGAGTGTTTAAACATTTTGCTACACATTATGATGCTTCGGTTGGCTCTTGAATGCTTCATCATCCAGAACAAACATTTTCCGCATATATGAGGTTGTTGAATGTGTAAGCACAGCTTATGGCAATAGCTCAAGCAATGAATGCAAAAGCTATTCTTTCCCCTTTTAACAAGACTGGCTTCTATCCGTTCAACAAAAACGTTTTTGATGAACGTGAGTGACAGATCCTTAAGAAGTGAGAGTACGAACGACCAAAATGTAAATTATAACAAGGAACCCCGGCCATCAGTTTCTGGTGCAAATACGCTACCGACGACATCTAGGTCTACAAATACCTCTGCATTTAAAATTTCACCAGGGATTTTGAAGCAAGAAAACAACAATATCGAGTACTAATCTTTATATTGTAATATGCAATTTGATTTAAAAATAAAATTAACAAAATTTGAATTTTACTCTTTAAATAAAAAATGTGGGGTTTTAATAAAAATTAATCTCAGGGGTTCGCGAATTCTTAACTCTACAGCATGAGTAGAGAACAGCATACGAGAGCTTATCTTACGTTGAAAAATACCCACGTGAAGAAATTCTAAGTTACAAAAAGAATTACAAGTCAGAAAGATGTTTCACAAAAAAAAAAAATTTATTAAATTCAATGAATCTATCAGGGTGGTTCACCGGGAACTGCAACGATCGATTGTAGGAAAACTATAGCTAGGAATGATCTGAAATTTTGGCACTATACTAAAGTCGATGGGGACCACTCGCCTAAAATAATTTCAAGATGGCGGCGGTTCGGTGTATACCGGAAGTAGCCGTCAACTTTGTTATTTTAAATAGAATACTCTGTATATTGTCTCGCGTTTAGATTCTACGTAAAATTCTAAATATATTTCATGTATAATAACATATACCTAAGCCTAACCCTTTTTGACTTATTTACATTCTTATGCCAAACTTGAGGTTTGCAAGCAGATAATCAATTGCACTTTTTCCATATAAGGATTAGTTTATTATTTATTTTGAAGTAAGATTTCTCAAGTAGATGACCTAATTAAATACTATTTGTATAAAATTGTTACAATTATTCATACAGAGTGTTCGAAATATACGTCTGAAAATAAAATCGGAAAAATTACAGAAAGTCATTTTTTTTAATGGGAAGCTGCAATTTTTATAATCTTATCTTATTCGGCATTAAAAATAAGAGTCACTTTGTATAGGTAAGCATACTGTTTGCATTAGTTCTTTTTTTATTAGTTAGCCATGATAAACGATGATTATTTAAATTTATTTATTATTTATGGGGAATGTAACAATGTTATTTCAAAAGCATGTAATACATTTGCAACTCGATATCCGGAAAACGGAATCCGTCTCCCAATAGAATCAAACGTATGTATTATAGAAAATTTCAGGAACTTTGGATTCGTGAGGGGAAAAATCCAGAGATTGTAACAAAATAAATGTAGTTAAATTTTAAGTTTTATTTTTCGTAAAAAAAAACATATTTTTCTTAAATTTAACTTAAAATTAATTAAAATTAATTTACCTTATCTTACGTGTGTGAGCGTGTGTGTGTGTGATTTCGAAAGCTTTCTGTTCGAGTTCTTCGCGCGTCTGGACGTAGTGATGGCGGATGGACGTCTTTTTCATAGGGGTATTAAAATTCGGTGAAATTTAGATGTTTAAAGTACTTTTATTCGAAGGTGACCGGTTATTTGAGCGCATTTACGTAGAGCAAACTTCTGTTCGACGATCTATGCAAGAAGAGACCGTTTGTTGCTATCACACGGCTATAAATAGATGATTTGCCATTGTCTCCAAATCTCCTTAGAAATACATTTCGATATTCTTCTCTCAATAACGGAAATTAACGGTCGTTGCTGGATTAATTTCTACAGGTCCGCTCAAAAATCATGGTATACAGGGTCACCGTAAAGTTGTTAATTTTAATTACCACCTATTCCTCTTAATTGACTGGTTTTCTTAGTCTTGCGTGGTGAATTAATGGTGTAATTTTGTTATAATGTTTGAGTATGTATTTGTACAAATTAAATGATATATTAATTAATTACCTTAAAACCGATGATTGACAATATTGTGGTGAAATGATTGAATATAGAAAAATACTTCGCATGTGTGCAGTCGTGTTACTGTTACGTATTTTTATAAAACTGAATTAAATTGAATAAAAAAAATACGCAGATCAGATAGCTGGTTGTAATTTCATAAGTATAAAATTAATTCAGTACTTTTTATGTTTTCTAGATTACCTACACCTAGATGCTCATCTGTCAAATGAAAAATGGAGTTGTAAACAGGGGTAAGTGTATAATAACATTACAATATATCAGAGGTGTTGGACCATATCTTTCATAATAGCTTCCAAAAGAATTCAAATTTCGATGTGGAAACGATTACATGAAAGATTACAGAAAGAGATTGACTCCTTGTTTTCTCACTCAATAATGTCTATCTATCTACTAACTGATGCAAGTATTTTCTGTTATTTAAACAATGGTTAAGGTTTTAAAATAATAGCCATATGTCTTTTATTCCCGTGTATAATGATCATTGAACGGAAGCTGCGTCAAGTATTTATGTAAACAATTTTCTGTCGTGCAATTAGGCAAATCATCTGCTTTCTAAGAAAAAATGAAACTTTTGATAAAATGCGTTGCGTTCAGAAGGTAATATGAAGATTAGTCAGAAAGTATCATATTTTCCGAATACGTTCACATGATTTTATCAAAAATTTTATCGTTAAAAACGTCTAGCCGTAAAAGTATTATAGAGAAGGCAGTTTCTGTAACAGAATATTACCCACATACATATGTTTATCAGATGAAATTAATATGCCAGGGCTTATAAAAAGGAAATCTAAAAAGGAATAAATATACTATGTAGATTGCATCTTGTATATGCAAACACAACATTGTATACACAAACATCCGTTTCTCGTTTACTTATTTCCTTGTTAATGTCTTACGTCCATCAGATGGACGTGAGTTTATTTAATACGGATTCAACGTAGGCGGTCATCTCACGTCGTCTCACGATAGCATTGTTTACAAAAGCTATTGCGACATGATTTTTTTTAATTCACATTATTATCTAGCTTACGGGTTTGTATTCAATTTTTTCCAGGAATATTTCCGAATATAGTTTTTATGTATATTACATTCTAAATAAGAGGCGAAGAATTCATAATATAAATACATACATATATGTGTATATGATACAGCAGACCAGGAATTTGTTCAAGCTGGGCTTGATTTCGAAAAGTGAGGCTGAGTCCCCGCGGCAACGATGATTCTTCTCCACTGCACCCGGTTACCTTTTCTTGTTGTTTTTTTTCTTTCTTGTGTGCCGGGTAATCTGAAATACACCGCGTTTCCGTTCAGAATTATGATATTTTTTGCGTGCGTCAGGTATAAAACGGAATTTATGTTGATTAAAATGCTGGCGTGCCGGAACCATCTCTCGGTTTGGGCGCACCACCGAGCAGCAGAGGCCGTATTATCTCCATCTACACACAAGACCGGATAAACACTTCTTTATATGTTACACAGCAACAAACGTGTACAGAAAAGAAAATCATGTATATATTGTATATAAAAACACACCATATATATTTATGTACATACATACATACATATATACAGTATTGAAAGGGAAGAAATGGATACGAGTTGGATCCGGAGGAAAAAATTATTTGTGTAATTCGCTCAACGAAGGAAACTATATATACGAAATCTAATACAAAATTATGTCAAAATTATTATTTTATCGTTTACTTGGTCAGCTTGTTTTGTAATAAGTTGTAAGTGACTAGCATTTATCCAAGGTGTAACATTTGTTGTTAATAATGTATACATTATTGATAAATATGTGCAAATCTTTCTAAATTTAGATTTAGATGTTAGTAAGGGTGATATTGCGCTGCGACTCTTGCATGAGCTGAAAGCTGCTAAGGTATGCCCGCTCTCAAAGCTCCCCATCCAGTCTAAGAGCTTTAATAAACTGCATTAGCTGTGATGGTTTCAGAGAAGATATTGGAAATCTTTCTAACTCGATAATATTTTTGTATCGTCGTGTGCTTGTCCTTTTGCATTATTTTTTCTAGAAATATAAATTTAGCGTAAATTTTCAAAATAAAAAGATTAATTGTGCACCTTTATAAGAACTTTAGTGCCTACAGTTTGGCAATAATGAATATATTAAAGAAATAGTCAACATCGAAATTGTTCTTATGTTTACTTTCCGATCTATGACGATCTTAAATATATCCGAAAAATTACTGCGTCACAGCTGATGGCATTTGTAGGGCTAGTAGCATTTATAATTAGATTTGGAATAGGTCCTCACCGACCTATAAATGTACAGTTGGAGAAAAAAGTATCCTACTAGTGCGCAAAAGAAGCAGACTTATTACTCAAACCCTGTAGGAACTTTATTGTTCTAGTTTGCATACAAAGAATGTCGGTGGCACATGCAGTCTTATAATTGAAAAAATTTACATCAAAGAAGACACCTTCATATGAGTGCCATATTTGCCAGAGTTCTATTTGGTCTAGCCATTTGGCCATTTCTCTTAAAATCAAGAATAGAACGAAAGATGTTTTGCACACCTTGTTTGTAGAACTACCTTTATCTATGTATCTGTCAAAGTATATGTAGGTAAGGGTGCTCTACCGACGTGATTTTAATTTGCTTATTGTTTCTCATTTAGAACCTTCTGTATTGCCACTAGCAAGGAGAAAGTTTCGCCATTTATGACTTACTGTTTCCCAAAACTGATGATTGATTAACTTTCACTGAACTTTACGAATCTTTTCTCTTTCAGATTTGTTTACACAAATTTTACTGTTTGTCCAGTCTTTCTAAATGATTTGTCTTGCTTAAGCTTCTAATTTTAACAACAATCTATCAGTAATTTCTGGTGCAGCTTCAAATGTCTCAGCAATTGTATTAATACTGTTGTCACCCAAAGCGTGTGTTGATTGTGTTATTGTTATGACGTTAGGAGATTTTGCAAAGATGTTGCAGACGAAGAGGCCATATTGGTCTTTTTCTTTTATTAAAGAATCCTCAACTGGTCGTATGACAACTCAAAAATGTAGTCCTAACTATTTGGCAGCACCAGACAGTGTTATACAATTTTGTGCACTCCTCAGGCTGAGAAGATTTTTCTTTTTTATAAAAATTATATGTACATACGTAATACATTTATATATGAGAAAAATATTATATACTTTAACGTTTTATTATATTTTTAAAATTTTTTCGGCCTATAAAACATAACAAGGTTTCTTTTTCTACGTTCGAAAGAAAGAAATTTTTGAAACAATCAAATTTTATCTGGTTGTGCTTATAATAAAATAAACAGTGCACCTTCATTTATGCCTTGCAAAGATTTATTAATAAAATATACATCGAAAATGGTTTGTTAAAAAAAAATAGTTCACAAAAAATACCATTCAAAAGCTCGATAATAGATCTCTATTGACAGTCCATCCATTATTACTTAATATCCAATATTTATGCTTTTGAAACAAATACAAATTTAAACCGTGTTCAAATATTTCAGCATGGCATTTAGCAGTTCCATTTATAATCCAACAAATAAATAAATAAATACAGTTTACAAAAAGTTTAGCTCTAAAAATATTGTCAACTATTTTATTCTGGATGAAACACGTAGCCCTCGCATACATCACTCCATTATACCACTTATAATTTATGGGTTAGAAATGATAAAGGCTTATCTAAAAATAGAAATGTACAACTGAAAAAAATACTTCATAATTCTTAATGTTAATCTAATCTGGTTATTTGTTGTTTATCTTTATGTAAAAACACGACTTGAAGTTACCCGCATTGCCTGACAGTGCTGACATGATTTTAAATTTTATGCGGCGGTCCAATGCGGAATTTTAAAGTAATAACTACTGGTGTTTCCATACGTTATTTATTAAATATTGCATTTCGTGCACAATACATAAATATGCTTGATTAACGAAAAAAGAGTGTACATTTACATAGGATAGGTTAACCGACCAGTAAAATAACGTGCAGTTAATCAAAACGTCAATCAAACCCGATTTAAATAGACCGGTGATAGATAAATGGTATGCAGTGATGTGAAGTTGCAATTTGTGCGTTGTATTTACGTTTTAGTTGAATTTTTACAAAATAAATATTCGTTTATTTGGCTACGATGGCTATTTTGAAATCTACTGATAGCTATTTTGTAGTTTTAAAACATAGTAAAACACCTAGTATAAGAAGCTTCATAGGAAACGTATCCCAGCAGGCTTTTAAATACTGTAATTTATTTAGGAGAATATTGAGTTACAGGCTATTATCATCTGTTCCCATTCCACAATAGGAACTGGTCTTGGTATTTTTGAGAATTTGATTGACGATTAATAATACTTTAAAAGCTGTAGTCTTTTTTCTGGATCTCTTCATCTTTCTGGAGATAATTTTTGCAAAAACCAACCCAAGAAACCAGAAATCTAACCGTACATTGGACCTCATCGATATCAGAGATTATCTTGTCGACCTAATCTACATAATCTCTCTTACTGCTAGGCAAATCGCACGATCTGGTTGGAATTAAAACACTTTCCACATCAACACCACTGATCACGGCTGTCTTACCAGTTTTATTTTGAAACAAATTTGGCCCAGTCGCCTCTCGGGACCAAAATTAAATTATCATTTTTCGAGGATGCATGGGTGATGAACTTTTGCTTATTAACGTACCCACTCAAATGAAGATTAAGTTTATATGAAAATACACGTTTGCCATAAAAACCAGTCTCAGGTTGATATGGTTCCGACATCAATTCAACAAAAAGGTTACAAATACGGTGGTACGACTAATTGATGAGAAGGTGTTGAATATTCAAATATTTTCCTTAACTACGGTTTTATTAACTCTCTAACGATGCGTCGACCAAAGAGACTCTCGAAGGAAAAGTAGTATCACAGCTATCCTACCACTCTAAAAACTTTTATTCAGAATAGTTAAACAATTTAGGGCTTCATGGAAAATTAACATCTGTCGGATATCTTTAGCTGCCAAAATGGTCTGAATAGTAAATTCGTGGCAGGAGAAAATGTTTTTTAATTGGAATTGTGAGAGAAAAGAATGATCAGTTAAGCCATGGAATAGTTTTAAAACGTATCAGAGATTTAAAAAATGTCGCAAGAACGAAAAAATTTCCATGTGACGATAAAAAGAGCATGAATTGTTGAGCCATCCTCTAAAACAGTAAAAGACATGTCATTAAAAGCGTAAAAGTTGACTTAGTTATCAACCTGATGAACAGTTTTTCATTACCTTAAAAGAGTTCTCGTTTTTATGAGTTTCATTACGATAACGGGTTTATATTAGAAGTTGGAAGACAGTAACGGAGTACTGGTAACTACAATAGTATTAGCGCTTGATACTCCAAATAATCTCAGGCAAGATGAAAAAACCCAATTATTGATAAAGTTCTTTATTGACAATGTCGAATTTTCGTTCGTGAATACTGAGGAAGTTTGTATTCACGAACGAAAATTCGACATTGTCAATAAAGAACTTTATCAATAATTGGGCTTTTTCATCTTGCCTGAGATTATTTGGAGTATCAAACGTTAATACTATTGTAGTTATATTAGAAGTTTACAAGATTACAAATTGGTTTCAAAGTCATATTGGTTTTATAAAATGGAAAGTGAAAGATTTATATTGCGCACTTAGGTCACTAGTAGTAACGGTTTACAAAACTAATGGTCTGGCATATGTAGAGACTTTTGTTGTGTGTTTTAGTACTTAATATTGAAAAATGGATAAATTGAATTGAAAAAAAGTGAAAATCAACGGAACCTTTGCAATCTGTACCATATGCATCTTATTTATATTCAAAGGATAATAGCAACGAAGCCAAAAAATTAATACGAAGGAAATAACTACAAGCACTGGGTTCACCAAGGATTCCCTTTTAGTTTTTTCCAACTGATTTGTATATTGGCGAAGCTTTTGAGAAATTAGAAATAATCGAGTGGTTGAACATGATGAAGAAGATAATGAAAAAATCAACATCAACCAAAGTTTGGAAAGGAAACATACGAAATATAAACTAATGAGGATCAACTTTATAATGTGGGCAATCGAATTCGAATTTAGAACTCTCGTATACTAGACCTGGAATTCCAGAACATTATTAATAACCTCACATTGTAATTGAAAATTAAGTATGACAGAGGGAAATACTGATATGAAAGTATTGAATTGTGTTTAAAAAAATATTCCACAAAATTTGTAAATCTTCTAGCCCTTAGTGGTAGACGAATGTTTTCAGATTTCATCATGTAATCCTGATTGATTTTCTGGATAACGGTGGGACAATAACTGGAAATTATTATTCGACATTAGTGACAGCTCTACAAGAAAAAATTATACAAGAAATACGGGCAAAATTATCCAAAGGTGTTTTGCTTTTGCAGGGCAATGCCTCTGCACACATAACACATATTGTCATGCAAAAAATTCGTGGTTAATGGTTCGAAATACTCGAATACCCCCCTTATTCAACAGATCTGGCTCTGTTCGACTATCATGCCTTTCCTCACCTGAAAAAGTTTATAAATTTTCTTCAAACGAAGAGGCCTGATTTGCAGAGCAAAACAAAAAGTTCTTTTTGGTAGGTCTAAAGGAGTTGCAGATTCGTTGTAATAAATGTATCCAATTAACAGGAGAGTGTGTTGAATAATAAAATATTTTGGCTTTCAAATTTTGTTTGCCTCTATAGTAGGTTCCCTCTTCAGAAAAATTTCTATTATATATCAACATGTATACATTTACATTTTACACAACACTCTAAGATACAAGCATAATGCTTTGCATAGGGATAAGTTAATTGCAATTGCGTATGTTTGACGTGTATTCGCTAAATTGAGTACTGCTATTAATACATATCTCAAATTGAATCAATTTCGCTCTTAACATCCCACCATGCGGGTAACACCCTGCAGATTTATTAAGGCGATTAGGAATTATCGTTCAAGACTAAGCGGTCATATGCAAACCGATAAGATCTGCAATAATTTTAGAAATGCTCACCGATGCGCCTTTGTGTTGTAGAATTATGGCTCAGTTCGGAAATGCAATACCACCTATCTATTACATACATCTACCTATCTATCTTAACATTAGCTGTAAGATTGTTCGATTCCGCGTCGGTTTCATCCTTACACAGACCAAAGGTATGATCATCCTTAGATTTAGTACGATTTGTGCGTGCCGATAAAAGCCGGTTAGTAATTGGGATTTATCGGCTATATCCCGCACATATCAGTTCAATTAATCCCCCATAATGTGTACCCTTTCATAAACATTGCCGGATAACCTCTCTCTTTCTTTTACCTCTCTATCTTTCGGTCGTTATAAACAGACGTAATCCACCCCATTATCCGATTAGATTTACCTCACGTATCTTTGCTTTGGTCGTAGCGTGATTAACTCTCCACTGTCTACCACTTCCTATCACATACATCCTTTATTTGTAATTTATGGAAATGTCGCTGAAAGAAAGTCGAATCCTTGTATTAACGATTAAAGAAGGTCGTAACTTATCTATAAATTTTTAATTGCGGTCCCAATACACATATGATCTTTTAGGCAATCAGATCCATCTAAAGTGAAATAAGATTCGTCAATTACGCATTCTTCATGCAAAAGGTTTCAAATATTGCTCAGGCATACTATGGAGTAATATTTTCTGAATTTATAATTGCTTTTTGCTATACTTAGCAGCGGATTTTCTCTTTTTTATTGTGATACTTATTTCTCTTAATGTAAGGTAAAATTTGATTTATAATAAAATTTGAGTTTTACTCTTTAAATTAAAATTTGGGGTTTAAAAAAATTAATTTAAGAGGTTCGTGAATTCTTAACTCTGAAGCAGGTGTAGAGAACAGAATACGAGAGCTTATTGTACGTTGAAAATTACCCAAATGAAAAAAAAATTCGGTTACTTAAAAAAAAATTTACTAGACAGAAAGATGTTTTACAAAAAAATTAATTTATTTAATTCAATAAACCTACATAAAAATCATTTTACACTGTTCAGAAATGCGTGGTAATCACTACAACTAGATTATTGCCCTATTAAAACCTTTTGGAAATTTTTGAAAATTTTTACCACTTTATGTTGTAAAACTAAATAAGTAAGACTTTTTGTATTAAAAAAAATTAACTTTAAAATTTTTTTTAATTTTAATTAAAATAAAATAATGTTTTATGGTTTTAACTTAATATTCTTTTATTAAAAAAAAATTACTTTTACAAAAACAATTTACTTAAAAAAAATTAATTTTTCAAATATTCTTTCATAAAAAAAATATTTTTCTTAAATTTTTTTAGAGCTTAAAGCTAATTAAAATTTACATACCTTAACTTACTTGTGCATGTGTGTGTGTGTGTGAGATTTCGAAAGCTTTCTGTCTTCGCGCGCCTGGACGGTTGGTGGATGGAAGGACGTCTTTTTCGTAGGAGTAATTAAAAATTCGGTGAAAATGTTGATGATTTAAAGTACTTTTAATCGGAGATAATCGTTTATTTGGGCACAACAATGCACCGTGGCTATTTAATAAATTTTACGTAGCGCAAAAACGTTCAGTTCAACAATCTATGCAAAAAGAGGCTGTTTGTTGCTATCGCACGGCTTTTTATAGATGTTTTGCAATTGTTTCTAAATCTTCTATAAAATTACCTTTCAATGTTCTTCTGTCAATAACGGTAATTTACGGTCGTTGATGGATTAATTTCTACAGGTCCGGTCAAAATTTGTGTTAATTACCACCTACTTTTTTTTAAATGCCCCTAACTAGCTGGTTTTTCTTCTTATGTGTGAGGAATTTAGTTGTGTGATTTTGTTACAATATCTGTAATTGTGTTCAAAATAAATGATATAAAATTAATTAATTACCTTAAAACATATGATTGCAAATATTGTGGTGCCTTCAACATCTTTCTGTCATTGTCGTTGGCTGGACTTATAATAAGATCTCTGCTGACCAACCCCTTCTACGTCAGATGGTTACTGTGCCAAAACATGACATCCACTCCTATATACATATACGGAGAAAATACCGATGGTGCCAACTTGAAGAGTTTTGCATCCTCTATCATTGAACAGTGTTGAATTAAATTTCATTGAATGAGTTTTAGACCATTACTTCGCATATGTGCAATCATGTTAATGTTACGTATTTTTATAAAATTGAATTAAAAGAATTGAAAGAAATACACAGATCAGATAGCTAGTTATAGTTTCATAACTATAAAATGATTTTAGTACTTTTTTGTTTTTCTAGATTTCCTACAGCTGAATGATCATCTGACAAATGAAAAATGGAGTTATAAACATTGAATAAATTTGGAGTAACATTACAATGTTTCTTACACAAACGTTTGAAATTCCTCGTTATTTGATATTAATCTGTCAACTACAAAATACAAATGTTGCTACTTAAACTATACAGTACGGTCGACCGTCCTAGGGTCAGTCGATGTTATCTGATGTCATCCGAAACCGTATGCAATAAACCACAGACGCGTTCAGTAAGAAACGCGATGATTGTAAAGTGCAATTCTTATGGAAATAAAAACAATTTTAAAAGGAAATAAATATTCTTAAGCTGCTCTTAACAGTATGAAAATACTGCTAAATATATTCCTTTCAAAAAGAAAAGTCCTTCCACAAATAATATAAATTGTTTTAAAAGAAGTCAGATTTATTGTTTAAAATATAAAAAAACAAGGTTCTATGGAAAATAAGGATAAAGGGAAACTTAAGACAATAAATTCTCAAAACGATCTCCAAGCTGAAATGAACAATTCAGAACAATACATAGTACCTAGTAGGTATAAGTAAATACATACAAACAAACATCAAATTGACAGCAAGAAACTGAACCTATCTGTGAACGCGTCTGTGGTGTTTTGCATACCCGTTTGTATAACATCGACTGACCCTAGGACGGTCGACCGTACTGTATGCTCAAAGAATATTTTAGTCCAAAGTATAGAAAAAAAATCCTGATTTTTGTCTACTAATTTACAAATTTTTATCTTTAGCCAAGGCAACTCGCCACGCTTTTTTGCTTCCCGAAATCTAGAGAGAATAGAAATATTGATACAAGGTTTTAGAATTTTTATTTTAAATATGTTCAAAGTAATTGGCATTTACAATAATGCACTTAACCACTCTCTCCTACCATAGTTTAAAAGCGTTCAACCAGCAGTCTTTGGGGATACTATCAAAAAAACACTTAACGGCAATATCAATCTCTTCTGCTGAATGGAACCTTTTCCCTCTAAAATGTTTTTCGATCTCAAAAAATAGCCAGAAGTTACACATCACCAAATCCGGTGAGTAAGAAGGATGTTCTATAATTTTGATTTTATTTTCCGCTAAATACCGAATAGTTGTCCTTGCTGTATGGAACGACGTGTTATCATGATGTAACATGATTCCCTTTACTGAATACAGTAGACAAACAATTTTCAACATACCATTTGGCGATAACTGTCTTCTGATCTTCTAATTTAATTGCGGCCATCATTGCTCGTTTTTTCATCATCGTAAGGATTTCCTCATCTTCATGTATCCAGATTTGACTCTCAATCTGTCAGATAATCGGGAACAAACCGAGTGGCAACGTTTTTCAAATGCAAATCTTCGTGCAATATTGATCTCATTTGCGAGGATTCAATCTTCAGGTTGGACTCTATCATTGCGTTGGAAAAGGACAACCGCATTGTCCTCTTCCACCAACTTCTTTACCGCAGCAATATTTTCGGGGTTAACAGCAGTTGAAGGAGCGCCAGCTCCTTTAACTGCTGTTAACTCCAGCAAATTCTTTATGTCTAAAGCCTTTCTTGAAATCATAGTAAATCATTATCCGAAATTTGACTCGTGATAATTCCATTTTTTTGATAACAGAAGCTTATTCTATGGACTATTTCTCAGACACTATTCAAGCGAATTGCACAAACTAAACTGCAATTGACAGATAAAATAATGCGCTACAATTAAACAGCAAATTTGTTTTGCACGGGTAACTAGATTAATTCTCAATAATTGTAGCTTATCCCTCGTCTACCAACCACATGTAGATATATTATCGAAGTCTCCCATGTATCTACTTAAAAGCTCTTCACATTTCTCAGCACCTACAGACTAACGAAAGATTTAAGCGTCTTCCTATTAAAGACAATGCAGCAACTCCGTCGATATTGATACTTGCGAAGGTATGCACTAAAATTACGAAAACTTACGAAAATTAATGAATCTTTGACTAGGTGAGGAAATTACTTTTTGTCGCCTGTAGAATGGTTAATAATGCTAATTTCTATTCTATTCTTGCTCCTCTAAAGTTTTAATTAATTTTTATGCACTGTCGTGCTATAGCTTCTAGTCTAAAGCACAAACGTAAAATTCAAACGAGAAGACATTTTTAAACTAGTAATATTAGAATATCTAAAAGTACTACTTACTACGCAAAATATACAAGATATACGGAAATATGTAGGAACATAACAGAACGCAAAATATCTATTTTATAGTCTACTGAACATTTGAGAAACATTTACGTAAAATCTGGAAGAGTGCGTCGTCCGAGTTGGCAGCGACTTACTTGCTCAGCAGGACTCTAGATTCACCGTCGCGTTGCCCATCACTTTCTCAGCAATAATTCGGTTTATTCGTCGTGCGCGTCGACATATAAAAGCATTTTATTACCATATTTACGACAGAGAAAACTTTGTCATAAAAACGGGAAAAATCCATTACATCGCCCCACATTGCCGATATATGCATGTTGGAAGAGTATAACTCGGCCGTCACACAAGTCGTATTTAATGTGACAACCTATAGGCTCGTGTTGAACAGTCTTAAAATGCTTTCATCTGATAATACTATTGATTGTATCGCGCACAAATTTATTTAAAAATTGATGTTGTAAAAGCCGCGAAAGTCATCTTAAAATATTATTCATATACAGAAACGTCTACGAATTTGCTATACTTGTGTACCTATATAGTTGTTACCCCTTCAAATTGATGCCTCGACGACAATATAGTCACGTCAAATGTTCCCATGCATAATGCATACATAGAAAACACACGAAACAACGAAACTCTAATGGAATAATGTCATGCAATGCGATATGGATTTGAAAATTTAAAGTATGCAAACTTGATTTTCGCTCGTCAACAATGAGATACAAAGTATGCACGTATATATGTATGTATATTATGTAGGTACATACGTATAAAATACAGACATTTATGTATGTACATATACATCTCTTTATTCGCAAATATCACTCTAGCTTTTACGTGAGACGTAACGAGTGCTTTTATGAAACCTTTCGCATTTCTATTTTTTGCTCGATCTCTGTTTGCTTACTAACTTTAAAATAGAAATATAAACAGCTATTAATTCAAACCGTCCTTTGAAACATGGTCATAGTAGATGTATTAATTACGTAGAGTCGGCGACACCTAAATAATTATATATGTTAGACTGAAGCTTTCACCGCCATTCATTTTCAGATGCGTTCGTTCAGCGACAACCATTCAATTCAGGCGCTCTCAAATAAGTGAAAAAATGCTTATTTGCATTTACTGATTAACTAGGTGTTACCGGCACACCATTATCAACGACGAGATAGTGCTGTAACAGGCATTGAACGCATATAGACACACGCAAATTACACAACAAGAATTGTACGGGTCCATATATATTACATACTATTTTTTGGCCAAAGAAAGCCCTTTAGTCCAAATCTGACACTTGCCTCGTATTTAGCATGATCAATTACATATATATCCAACATTTGGACGACATCGAACGCCCTTCGAAAATTGTCAAAAATTCACATTCTTTCCATACCCTACCTCATGTGATTTTGAAGAAAATCTCGACCTCTTCTATTTCACTGAAATTTTTAATATGTAGTTGTTCATGTTGAATACGATAACAGTGTCAGATTTGGGCTAAATGGCTTTGTTTGGCCAAAAAATAGCACCTAGAACGAACAGTTTGGCGCCAAACCCCATGACTATTTCTTTATCCGAGAGCAAATTTTCTGAGCTTTCAGAATATGTACAGGTCGTATTTACAAAAGTAGCTACATCACCTCGAAAAATTATAAAAACTTAAAGGCTGCATTTTTGACGCTCCAGTTCCGTATGCAAGCATTTGACCACCCCTTTCTAGGGGGGTTGACTTCATTTCGATGGTAGATTCGGATTGTCCTGGGTCAGTATACAGCCTGTATAAAGTTTGGCGAAGATCAACAGACTATTTAGAATAATACTATTTTCTGGGTAAACAAATCCAATCGAGCCTATCATTTTCTAATTCGACTGGATTTGTTTGACCAGAAAATAGTATTATTTTATATATTCAACATTGCTGTAACTAGCAGCTGTTTAGAAACCAGAATTGGCCGACAAGATCAGGCGATTTCACCACTTTGATCTTCTTTCTTTCTTTCAGTGTATTTGAACTGCTAGGTGTATAAGAATGAGCTTTAATTGTTGTTCATTTGTTGCAAGGATCTGCCAGTTATTCTCTTTCACGTATAGTGGTCGATTTGTATTGTATGTATTGCAAAAACCAATAAAAGTTGCTGTATAAATTTACCAAATGGTGACTCTTTTTGAATACAAATTTGATTCGAATTGAACATGTTCATCCAGATAATGTACGACGGAGTACCCCCAAAAATATTGACGCAATTCGTGGTATGACATTATAGCACCGTTGAATTGGATTGAAAAATATGGTTGAAACTCTAAAGGTTTTATATGACGGCAGCCATCATCTAGTTCATGTTGATTTAGATATGAAATGTCTAAATGAATTCCGAAATACTTGAACACAAAGGAATAAATCTGTGCCCGTTCTGAAGATGGTGCATTTTAAGACTATGCAAGAAATAAAAATATAAAGTCCATTTTACGAACCAAACGAAAAAAACAACAATCGATGAAGTGGAAGCATTGTGGTTCTCCAAGACTTTAGAACTTTCTGCTAAACGCTGCGTATAAAATAGTATCAGCCCTAATTCAGAGCCGTTTAGCCGAAAGAGCTGTGAACACGACAATAGATGCTGTCCATGTTCTTAAACAAATCATGGAAAAAGCCCAAGAATACCGTTTGGAGCTGGAAATGTTATTTGTAGATTTTCAGCAGGCTTATGAGAGCCCTAAGAGAACTAGGTATAGGGGGCAAACTGAGAAGATTAATCAGGATGACGATGTCACAATCAAGAGGCAGTGTAGGACCGGGAAGGGAGAAATAGACCATTTCATAATTAATAAAGGAGTAAGGCAAGGAGATGCTTTATCGGCGACGTTGTTTAACCTAGCCCTGGAGTACTTAACCAGGAGAATCAACAAGAATAACCGCATATGCTGATGATATAGTACGAAGCAGAGAAGGGTTATGGAAAAAATGATAAGAGAAATAGTAGATGAAAGGAAAAAATTTGGATTAAAAATAAATGAAAATAAAACGAAAATAATGATTATAGGTAAAAACAAAACCAGTATAAGGATTGGACCGTTCGAGTTCGAAAAAGTGGATAAATTAAAATATGATGATAGGAAAAGGGGATGGTAGAGAAACCGAAATAAATGAAAAAATACTTGACGCTAATAGGGCATTCCATGCAAATAAGAAGTTATTAAAAAGTAAACTTCTCACAAAAAACACGGAATTAAAAATACATAAAACGATTATAAGGCCAATAATGACATACGCTGCCGAAACATTGACACTCTCAAAGAAAGTTGAAGAAACCATCCGAATAACAGAAAGGCGGATTATGAGAGCAATATTGGAAGATGCGAAAGTTGAAGAAGATGTATATAGGGTAAGAATAAATTATGAAATAGCGAGAGAACTCGGAGTAGAAGAGGTGGTTAAGAAAATAAAGCAGAGAAGAGTGAGATGGTTGGGTCATGTATGGAGAGCAGGGCCGATGTCGAGGCTGCGAGCGATGTTGATGTGGAAGCCGCCGGGCGCGAGAAGGAGAGGTCGGCCGAAAACCAGATGGCTGGAAGAAGTGGAGGAAGATTTAACAAAGATCGGGATAGTTAATTGGAAAAAGAGGACCGGACTCAGGAAGGTATGGCGAGGGATAGTAGAGAAAATAGGAACTGAGGAGTGATCCACCCGAAAACGGAGCATCCACAACTCCGTAATGGAGTGTTTTTCGCCACATAGTGATGGAAGTTGATCCATCTATAAAAAGTTAGAGTAGAGTAGAAGTACTGGCCGTACAACGTTAAGGTCAAACCAGGAGGGAAATATTGGGATAGGCAGCCAAAATCAAACGATGATTTAAAAAATCTCCATTTAATATTCTAAGCTTTCGATAATTAGTTGTTACCTTCTTCAGAGAAAAATTGTGGAGAATCGATGAATCTAGTGTTAGCATCGTTTTCTCCACAATTTTTCTCCGAAGAAGGTATCAACCAATTACCGAAAGGTTAGAATATTAAATGGAGATTTGATCGTTTGATTTTGGTTGCCTATCCCAATATTTCCCTCCTTGTTTGAAAAAAACGTTAGATATCCATTACCGGAACAAACAAATTTGTTGCATCGACGTTATTGATCCTTATCGTTCCCATGGCGTTCCTTCCGAGAGTGAAACGCTGCATTAAATCACTAAGACAGACGCCGTGTTGCATTTTTCAAAGTGAAGGATCCATTTTTTTCAATATTTGAAGTAGAGAAGGTATCAGCATTTTTAAATAAGATAAAAATGTACAAAATCTTTTTTATAAATACGACGCTTCGACCTGTCAATGTCACATTTAAAGCCTTTACTTTGGAAAAAAGATTCTATTGATAATTTGGTTTTAGATTTGACATTATTAAAGAATACCACATTTGGCGCCTAGTAGGGCGTGTCCAGTGCATTTTTTGTATGTTGATGTTTTCTACTTACGGTTAACCTTCTCAGAGATAGAGGTCGTCTTTCTTTTGCTTAAACAATAGGTATCTTATCGGATTTGAATCTTCATTATATTATCATCATAAGATTTTAATGATACGCGTAACGCTATTTTGCTCACGAAAAGAGTATTCAAAGATTATTAATCTTACAGAAATAAAAGCCTTTATAGTTATTGGGTCACTATTTTATAGAGCAGCATAATGAAATCCAAACTATAAAGATATTGATGCTATATTTGCAATAAATGATACTGGAAGAGATATATTCCGTGCAGTATACAAATTAAATTGATATATCGTTTATAGTAGGTTTCTACACACCAGCTTCTTGCGAATATCGTTAACAAAGGAGTAGCTTTCGACAGAGAACAAATTATGTATATGCACGCACATTTCACGCAGCATTCCTAATACTGATTGACGCAGTGTCATGAGGGACGATCTTTAATGGCCATCGAGGTGTGTTTCCTTTAAAGAGACATGCTTTTCACACGCCACATCCCGTCTACCCCCGGATGATTTATCGGTAGTTCTGTCGTAGGTTGCGGTAGTCGATTCGTCACGCTATTTCCAATCCCTAAATAGTCCTATCAATGGTATGCATGCATATGTTCAGGTGCTCACCTATACACCTACTACTTCCCAAGATTCTTTTTTAAGATGCTGACGGCATTCGTCAGCATCTTAGTAAACTATCCTGTGATGCCTAAATAAGACCTTTCCGAGTGTTGTACGCCTACGACACTCTCTGATTAAACGTAAAACGTATACAGTGTTATAACTGTTAACAATCATTTACTTTTATTAATATTTAAAAATTTATAAACATAATAATATGATTAGTGTAGAACATTTCCTGTTAAC